>JAYMTA010006159.1:0-10675 GCA_036897625.1 Pelargonium cotyledonis | reverse complement strand
TGCCGTCGGGTGGGGTGGGGGGGGGTTTAAAAGGGGAGAGCTCCCCCCCTATAGTGTAGCTCAACAAAAAAAAAAAAAAAAAAAAATTAGATGTTCTGCAGGCCAATGGCTCGTTGACTTTTCTGTTAACCTTGGAACTGGGAAAGCTTAGGAGCTGAGATCAGAGGATTCCAGGATGGTCTTGGTATTGTGTGAGGTCATCCTAAAATGAATGTCCACTTTCTATTTTGGTTAGTTATTTATGTGTGAAATACCAACAACACCGTCAGATAATTTGGTTAGAACCCCAACAAGGGCACATCGGGGGTATATGGTGGAAAACTTAATTTCAACCAACTCATCCTTAATATTCACATGGGGATTGACTTATTGAGGAATTATAAATAACATAACTATAACATTTATTTTCTTCTAGCAGATTCCGCTATGTAAATCTACCCACAAATTTTGTAGGTAACATATAATACAAATTATTACAGGCCCAAAACTATGAATTGGACAAGAACATCTTAGCTACACGAGAGAGATCAGCAGCCCATGTAAATACTATCACTAGCTTACCTTCCTTATATAGCTCCAGGCGAGGAATGTGAATTAAAGGCCTATACTTCACCTCATACATTTCTTAACACTGTTTTCCACACAACTGCACTGTATTGAATTAGTACAATTGCATCCCAACACTTAATAAGAGCTCCATATCATATTCAACAATCAATGCAGATTGAATATTGATACAATACGAAACGTGCATGAAGATTAAAGAGTTTGTAGGGAAGCATGAAATACATATTTAGATTTGAGGGTTTACTAAGATACCTAAAAATAAGAGACACACTACACTTTATGGTAATTTTCATAGCCATAAACTTATATAGCTCATGGAAATACAGTTTCATATGATAACATCAATGAGCTAGTAAATCTTGAATAGCAATTTACACCTACACAAAACTTCATCATTTCAAAGCATAAGAATGGTAATTAAACAACATCCTTTGACATTTCCAATCATCTTTCCCATAGAAAGCCAAAACTTAAGGGAAAGATTCATTTAATCACACTCGTAACTGTAACACTCATACAATCTAGCAGAACAAGTAAGGAACTGTACCACCATCACTGAGGCGGATGTCCATCTCTTCTCCATTGTTGCTATCGTGCAATACGTTGCCTCGAAGAACAAGGCTCAGATTCTCAACTGGAAAATGACCATTTGCAGCAACCAATTTTCTAAGATTATGCACCTGGTTACATTATAGAAAAATAAAGTAAAAACACATCAGAAGACATAAAAGCAACATTTTTCCAACTCATTTCCAGCAATCATGATAATCTGTAATCAAGAAAACCTTATTTCCACAACCATGTCAGAGCATTTTTTTTTTCGTCACTAGGAGTAGTTAACAATGTGAAGCAATCCAAACACCATCAGGGTCAATAAAATTCGTAGGACTTTGATTTACCAATTGCTTAATTCTTCAACCTGCTTCTAAATATGCATTTGAAAACATCGATAATAGCACATAAGTTGATAGGAAAATATGAAAATTGTAAAAGAAAAATGAATTGGGTCTAGGATTTTGCTATAAAAAAACGAAAAGTTCCAAAAAAAAATCCAGAAATGAACGCAATAGAAGAGAGAGGAAGCAGAGACATACTTTAATTGGAGAGGGAACTTGGAGACGAGAGGGACGAGTTGGGCCTATGGTTTTGAGAACGATCTCTACCTTCTTCGATTCTCCACTTTCCATTTTCACATCACTACCAATGAAATTGGATTTGGTTTCTTCAACAATCTCTAGCATCACACACTCTCTCTCCGAATCTAACAATGACAATCACATCAACGCCTCTTCTGGTCTTTTAGTCAATTCAGATCTTCTCTGGCTCAAGCTTCGTCAATGGCTTTTCAAGCGTTGAAGCCAAAAAAAACAGGGCACGATTATTTCTGGGAGAGGCTCGTAATTTTCTTCAATTATTTAAAATAAATAAAGTTGGGCCGACACTAAGAACATAGAATATGGCCCATTAAGGCCCATTTAGGCCAGTACCACATTGCCCAATACTCCAAAAGTATTGTTTTCTGTGGCTGAAAGTGACAAAACTATGAAGATAACTTGTTTGAGCTTGTGAATGGGAAGAGATCATTTTTATGAGATTTGGAATTTTCACATCACTCTTTCCATTTTGTCCTCCTCTTGTTGATAACATTAACAACAACTAATCTCCATGTCTCGTCCGCGATCCTGTTAATTTAACTCAGTTTGAGTCACGTAACTGTAAGTTTGTTACACTGTGACTTGAATTCAAGATTCGAGCGTGAAAATGAATTTTACGGACGACTAGCGCGCTAAATCGTTTTATCTTCTAATCTAAAACAGTGTTAACTACAAAATTAACTTAAAAAGCAACTAGTAGAGTTTGGTTTGGAGTGTTGATAATCATGGTGGGCTTAGAAAAGGATGAGATGAGGCTTTCATTGTCCACCATTCATCCAAGGATAGAAGCAGCCAGGAAATATATAAGCATCTGTTCCATTCCTTTTCCTTTCTGATAATTGCCATTGTTCTTGGAGCCAACCAAACAAACTGAGAAAAAGCATATATATTTTTTTTCCCAAGAAGAAGAAGAAGATAAGATATGGCTCTCAGAATGTGGGCTTCATCTACAGCCAATGCACTTAAGCTCTCCACTGCCTCCTCCAGATCTCATCTCTATCCTGCATTCTCCAGATGCTTCTCTTCTGGTACTTTTCAACTTTTTACCATAAAGAATCATGTTCAATTGTGTGTGCACTAAAAACTAATGTATTGCTCTGTTGGATTTCACAGTTCTTGATGGATTGAAGTATGCAACTTCGCATGAATGGGTGAAGCATGAAGGAGGTGTGGCCACAGTTGGCATCACTGACCATGCTCAGGTTATTGTCTATCAATTTACTCTTCATTTCCTTCTCAATTGCCATTTTTCATAGTTAATTCGATGTTGTGTGCGCGTAGAAGGTTGCGTATCTATTTGCATAATCATGTTATCACAAAGGTATAAATTTGGTTTAAGATGTAAAAGCAAAGTATTGTCATACCCTTCAACCATATGTGCAGAAAATACATATTTGACAGTATCATTTGACTTTCAAGATTTTAATATAGTATTGTTGGTTACCAACCAATGAAGATTATGTATAGCATGACATTGACATGAATAGAGAAGTGTTATTGATTGAGCAATGACAGTTTAGAACAATTTTTTGGGTTGATTACAGGATCATCTTGGAGAGGTGGTGTTTGTGGAGCTGCCTGAGCCTGGGGCTGCTGTGTCCAAAGGTAGCAGCTTTGGAGCAGTGGAGAGTGTAAAAGCTACTAGTGATATCAATTCTCCAATCTCCGGCGAAGTTGTTGAGGTTAACTCTAAGCTTACTGAAGGACCCGGCGCGGTAATTACTCTCTCAAACAAATCATTTACTTTCTTTCACATTCTGTTTGTTGGATGAGAAGACAAATGAGAACAAAAAAAGGATTTTATATTTATGTTCTCCCAATTGAACAAAACCATATCAGTATTTAGATATTAAAGGCAAAGAAGATGAAGCTGACAAATGTTACATGTCATTTTAAATCTGTTTCTTGAGGTTGGAGTGAACCACAAATTGATCTCATTTTCCTCCATTCATGGCAATCAATAACCACTTGACTTTTGTTCTTTTATTATAGCTAGTAACCTAACAAAGATTCAATAGTCTTTTTATTTTATGACTAATGCTTGTTTTATACTGAAGATAAATTCGAGCCCATATGATGATGGATGGATGATCAAAGTGAAGCCGAGTGATCCCTCAGAACTAGATTCCTTGATGGATTCGAAGAAATACACAAAATTCTGCGAGGAAGAAGACGCTGCACACTAGGAATTGGGGAATTTATACTTGTTGTTGTTGTATTTGTTCTGTGACTAACTGATCTTAAGCTATTTAATAAGGTTCATATTTTCTGATCAGTTCTGCTGTAGCTTGTCACAAAACAATAAGCTACAACTTTGTCAAATCTGTTTCTTTATTCTACTCCTTCACATCTCCTCTCTCTCCCCTGCATGTTGTTTTATCTTTCTTTGCAGTGAATTTTGTGTTTGGATATCAAGAAAATTAACAGAATCAGTTACGAAACTAGCATGAGTACAATGAACATATAGTTTTGATTTGGCAAAGCGCAGATTAGTGCGCGAGGTTATCAATAATGTGTTATCTTGAACATATAGTTTCTTTATTATTGGATGTACAGAAATTAATTAATGGTGGCCTATATTTTTGTATGAAGCTATTGAATAAAATACAAGAATAAGCCAACAGCAACTGCAAAAGGAGACGGTACTAATTGAGCTTCTTGATCTTTGCAAGGCAGTTGTCTGAAGGCCTTGGAACCGGCAAGCTAATCACTGGGCATTCGGGATTTACTCGTTCGAGTCTGCACATAAAACAATTTATTTTGTAGCTCTATAAACTTTTAAAGAAAAATAAAAAAGTTCTTCAATTAATGAACTATATATGGAGCTCTAAAATGAAAACCAGACACAAAACTCACTTGTAGTTCATGAGAAAGTAATGAAGAAAAATGGAGATCTCAAGCTTGGCTAGATCAGCTCCTGGGCACGTCCTGCTTCCTAATCCAAAGGGAAGGAAAGATCCTGCTTTGGCCTTGAAATTCTGTTCTCCAACATATATTTTCATACGCAAGAACTCATCAGAATATTCCCATTTTATCTCCAAGAGCCACAATATGTACCATGTTGCATAGATGCTTTACCTCCCATCTTTCAGGATTGAATTGCTTCGGGTTTTCGTAAACTTCTGGGTCCATATGAACTCCTTTTGCCCACACCAAAACCTTCCATCCTTTTGGTATAAGATAACCTGAAAATAAAAAATAGTCTGTTGGAAATTGTTATAGTATATGCTTGTATAGCTTTATGGACAGTACTAGATGACTTACCATTGACATTCACATCGGTTCTTGCCTGTCGAAAAGCTGCAAACGAGAGACTAGTTCTTCGGAACATTTCATCTATAGCCTGAATCAAGCATAGCAGAATGTTTATATACACGAATTCGATATGTGTCATCCCAAGAACAATTGATCACATATATGATCATACCTTATTTGCATAGCTCATTTCTCGAATTTCTTTAAGACTCAATCCTTTCTGTGTCGCTGGCCTTCTATTCACAATCTCCAATTGCTCTTCCTGATAAATTTATTATATCCAAGAGTTGCCAAACTAAAATAAAATAGCACCAACCAAGATAATTCTGATCTCACCTTTGCTCTCTGGAGACATTTAAGATTTTCTTGTAGGAACACAGTGACCCACATTGTGGCATGAGCTGAGCTCTCATGACCAGCTAACAAGTACATGAGTAGAATATCAATGATATCTTCATCCTCCAATTTCCCACCATCTTCGTCTTTGATTCCCATCATTAGATCCAGCAAATCTTCCTCTCCCAAACCCAATGCTCTAGATCTATATCCCGGGTTCTTCCTTTCATCCACCACATCTTGCAGGATCTTCACCAGCTTCTTCCTAGCCTAAAAACATACAAAACACAGCAAAAACCAATACTTCCTTCAGCAAAAGTAGCTAAAATTGAAGTGCTGATGGTGATGAAGAAATGTTTACATGGAGTGCTTTGTGGAAGGCGAAACCCGGGAGATTGATGGAAGTGGACTTCAAGCCAAGATTCAAGTCAGTGTAAAGCTTCTCCCCCCTGCCAATGACAGAGTCACTGTGGGATCCCAAGAAGATGCGTGTAATGACCTTGAAAGCTATCTTTCTCATCTCTGTCAGCAACTCTATCTGGTTTATGCTGGACCATTCATCCAAGGAACCAATCACAATGTTCTCAATAAGCCTAATATACATGGACAAGGCTTGATGGCCACTGATTGGGGGTGTCATTAGGCGGCGCAGGCGCTTGTGCTCAGCAGCTGAAATGCTGTGGAATGATCTCCTCCCTGTTAAGGCCTTGGTGGACGCCGGATACCCCAATGCAAAGTTCTCATCATCTGTCAATACTCTCCTGCACGTTTCTGGCGCGCAAACTATTATTGCTGGGCTCCCAAACAAGTAACTCCTGTAAACTCCTGTCCTTCCATATCTGCACAACAAGAAATCATTGCTATAAACTAGTTGATAGATCAAGAAACGCTTGCGCGCTGAACATATTCAAGAATAGGCCAAATCACAATGGAAGTGAACAAAAGATTTGAAAATCACAACAAGAACATTGCTATAAAGTAGTTGATAGATGAAGATACGCTTGCGCGTTCAACATATTCAAGAACACTCACAATCACAATGGAAGTGAAAAAAAGATGTGAAAATCACAACAAGATCATTGCCATAAACTAGCTGATAGATCAAGAAACGCTTGCGCGCAAAAGATGTAGAAAAGAGTGATTGATTACTTAGCAACAAGGTTGTAGATGAAGGATTCGGGGTCGTTGGATTTGAAAGATTTGAGGAAAGTGTTCAAATTGCCAAGAAAAGGCCAGCCAAGATCACCTGGGGGAAGAGAATGTCTGTTTTTCCCCAACTTGATGATAACATGATACAACTCATTGAATCTTCTAATGAACCCAAATGTGAACACAAAAGCACCCAATAGGATTGCAAGAGTTGCCCACAAAATATCAACCAACTCATCCTTTTCTAGTAACTCCATTTTTTTTAGAAAGTTTCTTCCTTTGATTTGGTCTCTCTTACTTCAACACTACTTCTCTTGGTTTCTTGATTGAACTTTCTTGTAGGTATTTATAGCTGTTGTCTACTTTTTCTTGACATGTAAGCCATTTGACCCACTAGCAAAACTAAGCAGAGTTTGGATTTTCTTTACTGAACTTATTCAAATGGAAAATGTATCCCAGAGGTCTCTAAACTATCCAATTTGTTCCGCTGGATTCTTTAAACTTTCATATGTTCCTCTCGGATCCAAAAACATGAATTTTTGTTCTCGCGAAGGACATTCCGTTAAGTAACTAACGGAATCCGTTAAAAGCGACTAACGGTGTTAAAATTAAATTAAAAAACAAGTTTTAAAACATGAATTTACTATTTTGCCCTTATTATTTTAATTAAGTCTTATCTTTCTCCTCTCTCTCCTCTCTCTCTCTCTCTCTCTCTACTGTAAAAAACACCTATGAATTTTCCGGCAACATTTTTTAGTTTTCCGGTGACTATTATGAGTTTTCACAATCATTCGATTGAAATAGACTCCGCTGATAATATCAACTCATTTCGGCTTAAAATGAGTTTTGTATTTTTGTCCCTTTTCATGGTTTAGGAAGTTAATAATGCGTAAATTTTCAATAATATCCATTTAATAAGTTAATTAGTATCTATTTCATTAGTAACACACACAAAGGAAAATGTACTACATACACTAATTAACTTCCATTGATCTTTCTCAACTAGCAGAATCAAGATAATATAATTATAGTATGATACTGTCACTCCTACCATCAAGCTCTGCAATGCTATAATAATTAATTGCAAGGCGTTATATTTTACTTCAACTTGTTGAAAGCCTCTACAACTATACCCTTAAGCTAGATCAGGGCCTTCCGAACTCCTGGGCTGCCACGCACGATACCTATCGACACAACAACATTGAAGTACCACGTCTTCATCTTTCACCACTCAATCTATTCGTAACAACCTAGCCAACTAAAAAATTGTCACTCGCAATAGACTTTAACAATAACAAGGCTCGAACGGCAACCCTCGCACTATTCTATGCTTACTTGTCCTAGCTAAAACGCATCGAGATACAATATTTCTCCCATTAGACTAGCTAGAAACGCTAAACAAGAATTCTAAAAGGGTAATATAAAAAAATTAAACTGTAAAACTAACCATGATTCATGAAGACATTGACTTTATTACAAGTACACCTACTCTATTGCTTACAAGTATGTGTACTTATTATATATGCATATCTACCTAACTAAATTATGAAGTCAACTTATTTTTTCATAGACGTACACGATGGTGCATTAATTAAGATCTTAGGAGAAGTTTTCCGTAGCATACATTTTAATTAAAACTAATTAATTTGTCAATGAATAATATGTCATACGTATACGAAAAGTTCAACAAATTAATTTATAATAAGTCTCTCTACTTGCACCTAACAAAATTCAACAAATAAAAAAAAAATGTAAATGACACTGAACCAATTAATTACACTCCTTGTGCTGCCAGACACAGCAACAATTTTGCGAAATTCGGTTTTTAGAAATCACCAATAATGAAAATACGAACTAACAAAACAAATTTGAACTAAACGTGTACAACTAATTTACAAGATTCGACTTAAATGCTTACGTCCATGGAATGCAATTCAATATTTTATTCGATTGTAAAAAGAATTTTGATTTAGTGTTTACATACAAACAAGTTTATGTATGTTTAAAAATTGTTATTTATTGGTGTTTAAAAGGAAAAACAACAACCCCTATATATGCTGAATATTTGTAATTGACATGGTGGCCCTATAAATGATTGACACCCCATATATAAACCATATTTCACCACCAAGTCATTTAGAAAATCAAGAAAGCAATTGAAACAGAATATTGAAAAAGAAAACAACAATGACAAGTTAATTTATTTGTTTAAAGTTAATTATTTAACACACCGTCAATATTGTATTATGAAAAAGATTGAAAATTTGAATTTCGAAGGACAATGAAAGTAAAGAAAGCTACTTAACCATACATGTTGCATTACTTACCAATCAAACATATTTCTTCTTGGGAACTTAATGTCCCTAGCACTCACATGTGTCGGAATTGGGGTAGTAGAAATTAAAACTAAGGTCAAAACGTTCAAAACGGGTACCGACCAATATATGCTAAATCAAACATAAATTTAAGTAGCTTTTGAAGGTAACATTTTTTGTTTTAAAATGAAAATAAACAGTAAGAATGAGATTCTCCCAGGGCTCATGACTTGCTAGAACAGTAAATAAAAAAGTCAATGTTAGTTAAAAAAAGTCCAAAGGAACGATGGATACCCGGAAAAGGTCAGTCGGATCATGATAGACCCAAAAAAGCAGGATGGACCATGAGAAGGCCATCTTAATCCATGGGTCATGAACCTCAACAATGGACCGTAGACCATCTGTGCTATCGTGGTACACTTCTCCTAGGAGATTTAAGCCTTCACATGAAACACTCTCGACTGCTCCATAGGACGATTCTTGCCAGTGCGCCTTGTGACCATGTGCTCGTGCGCCCGCGCGCTCACACACAATCACTCGTGCTCATGCGCCAGCTAGCTCGCACACAATCACTCGTGCTCGTGAATCGTCATCTATTCCAAGCGTACCTATATATCCACAAACTCCACCATCCAAAAACGTCACCGTCCATGAGCTAAGCTCTACATCATCCAAGAGTGACTTAGCTCCCGGGGATCATTACACAAGCTATGGGGAGCAATAAGACAATGTTTATTAAGAATGGGAGCCTCGCCTCTACCAAAGGTCAACTCTTTCTTTCCCTTATTGTCGGAGATTGGGGAGACCAGAAGGTTACCTGCCCTTTTTGGTGTGTAGATCCAGTGGGATGGTGAAATGAGAAGAGACTAGAGTGTCTGCGAGCCACACCTCGACCTCAGTCAACCAAAGGTCACCATGTGTCAGGTAAGCTTGACGGCTACAAAAGGAGCTCCAAACTCACTAAAAAAGGTCAGTCACTTTACCATTTGAACACATATTAGCAATAACACAAAACTCTCTCAAGTGTTATTTATGTTCTTCGTGTGCTCATCGCAATCTTCGTGCATTCTTCGACATTCGAACGAACTACGAAGATTCAATTCTCATTTCAATCATATAATTCTGTTTGTGGATATTTCATTCATTCGCCAGAGGCAGTCCCCCGGACACATATCTCGGGCTTTACTTAACGTCATTAAGTTAATGGTGTGCTACCTGAGGCTGTGAAGCAGAGGCCTCATACATTAGGCCTCCAGAAACCAGAAACAACAACTCGATGGAAACAAAGAAGAAGAGAAGGAAAAAATTGGGACAAGTGGATTAAAAGCTCAACCTCATACATATATGGAAATGAAGAAGAAGAACATAAGGAAGAAATTGGGGAAGATTTTGTGTTACCGTTGTTCATTTTCGAAAATCAAATCAACGATTCAGTAAATCGTTGCAAATTCTCAGTGATTGAGAATCGGAAAGGTCGATAAAATGAAAATATTGGGAGAGTTGTTTGGGACCGCTGAGAGAGTCAGAGAGAGAGAGAAGAGAAAATTAGGGTTAGGTTGGGGGGTTAAGGATATTATATAGTTAGGGTTTAATGTGGGTATGGCGGATGGAGCGGGTTACACCGCGAGTTGGGTAGTTATGATCTATGGGCCACGTTGTTTACTAGCAGTGTTGGATCCGTAACACCATTACTCTCTAATGGTGTGGATGGAGCGGGTTCAAACGGTGCGGTGACGGAACAGGTTGAACGGGTTCATGCACAACCCTAGTTAACGGTGTGCTACCTGCGCAGACTTTCAGCTGGTGAGTGGTGACCAAGACTTGGAGCATAGGGACTAGGGTTGTTCACATGCGGTGATCCGGCCCATTAGGTCAGGTTGTAAATGCACCCGATCATTA
>JAYMTA010006158.1:0-10676 GCA_036897625.1 Pelargonium cotyledonis | reverse complement strand
TTTGAGGCTGGAGGATCTCAGGTTGGCCAATAATTCCATGAACGGGGAGCTCACTAGCCAGATAGTGAAATGTGGGTCTTTACAGGTTCTTGATCTTGAAGGCAACAGTTTTTCCGGCAATGTCCCTGCTTTTCTAGGTCAAATGAGGGACTTAAAGGTGCTGTCTTTGGGGAGAAATGTGCTCTCCGGTCCCATTCCGGTGGGTTTTGGGAACCTCTCTGGGCTTGAGACCTTGAACTTGAGCGAAAACAAGCTGACCGGGAGTGTTCCCGGAGAGATCATGGGGCTGAGTAATTTGTCTACTCTGAACCTTGGTTTCAACAAATTTTCCGGTGAAGTTCCGAACAATGTCGGAGACTTGAAGGGTCTGGCGGTTCTCAACTTGAGCTCTTGTGGGTTTTCAGGGAAGATTCCAGCGAGTATTGGGAACTTGATGAAATTGACATCTCTGGATTTGAGCAAGCAGAGAATCTCAGGGGAGCCGCCGACCGAGCTCTTCGGGTTGCCGAATCTGCAAGTGGTTGCTCTGGACGACAATAAGTTATTTGGGGATGTTCCGGAAGGTTTCAGCAGCCTGGTGGGTCTCAGAAATATGAACCTCTCCTCAAACGCATTCTCCGGCGACATTCCGGCCACCTACGGGTTTCTAAGGTCTTTAGTTGTCCTCTCCATGTCCGACAACCTTGTTTCCGGCGCGATACCAGCTGAGCTTGGTAATTGCTCTAATCTTGAAGTACTAGAGCTTCGTTCCAATCATGTTAAGGGCACGATTCCAGGTGATCTCTGTAGACTGTCCCGTCTAAAGGTGGTTGATTTGGGCAATAACAATTTAACTGATGAAATCCCAGAAGAGATATACAAATGCTCTTCTTTGAATTCTCTGTTGCTCAATGGAAATCATCTTTCGGGTCACATTCCGGATTCATTGTACAAATTGTCAAACCTTACAGTACTAGATCTCTCGGGAAACGAGTTGATCGGGACGATTCCAGCTAACCTTTCACAAATATCCAGCTTGAGTTACTTGAATTTGTCTAGGAATAATCTTGATGGGGAGATTCCAAAAGGGCTCGGTTCTCGGTTCAACGATTCGTCTACATTCGCAATGAACCAAAAGTTATGTGGCAAGCCATTGGACAGAGAGTGCCCGAATGTGAGGAGGAGAAAAAGAAACAAATTGTTTCTACTAATTGGAGTGGCTGCGGCTGGAGTGTGCGTTTTGGCATTGTGTTGTTGCGGCTATATCTACAGCCTCTTGCGCTGGCGCAAGAAGCTCCGGGAGTGGGCATCCGGGGAGAAGAAGCCTAGTCCGGCTCGTGGAAGCTCGGGAGACCGGAGTCGGGGGAGTGGGGACAGCAATGGAGGGCCGAAACTAGTGATGTTCAATAGCAAGATAACACTAGCGGAGACTATGGAAGCAACAAGACAATTCGACGAGGAAAATGTGCTGAGTAGGGGAAGATACGGACTTCTCTTCAAGGCAACATTTCAAGATGGAATGGTTCTCTCCATTCGCCGCCTCCCGGACGGATCCATTGTCGAAGCCTCGTTCAAGAAAGAAGCGGAGATGCTCGGGAAAGTGAAGCACAGGAACTTGACGGTTCTCCGAGGATACTACGCAGGACCACCCGACATCAGGCTCCTAGTTTACGATTACATGCCCAATGGGAACCTCGCGACGCTCCTCCAAGAAGCGTCTCACCAGGACGGGCACGTCCTGAATTGGCCTATGCGTCATCTCATTGCTCTAGCCATTGCTCGGGGACTATCGTTCTTGCACTCGGTCACAATCATACACGGAGATATCAAGCCGCCAAATGTATTATTTGATGCTGATTTTGAAGCTCATTTGTCCGAATTTGGGTTGGACAGGCTCACAATTGCGACCCCTGCTGAAGCATCGTCCTCCTCCACTCCAATTGGCTCACTAGGGTACGTGTCGCCGGAAGCTGCATTGACCGGACAGGCGACGAAGGAGGCTGACGTGTACAGTTTCGGGATAGTGTTGTTAGAGATACTAACGGGGAGGAAACCGGTGATGTTTACTCCGGACGAAGACATTGTGAAATGGGTGAAGAAGCAACTACAAATGGGTCAGATTGCGGAGCTGCTCGAACCCGGGTTGCTGGAGCTGGATCCGGAATCATCAGAATGGGAAGAGTTCTTGTTGGGAGTGAAAGTGGGACTGTTGTGCCCAGCGCCTGATCCGCTGGATCGGCCATCCATGGCTGATATTGTGTTCATGCTCGAAGGTTGCCGGGTCGGACCGGACATTCCTTCATCAACCGATCCAACTTCACTTCCATCTCCAACTTAGAATTGAACGGAATTTACTTCTCCTGCTAAGAAAGAAGTTAATTCTTGATCGATCGTTCAGTCATTGTGTTCTTATAATTTAATTATGTATCATCACTCTAATGGTATTTATTCATATTGAAATTTAAATCTAGTATTTATGATGCGTAGGAGAAACAGTATTTTTTGGGTGAAACAGGTCATTCATGGTTATTGATTAGTGTAACAGAAAAAATGTTTATTTTCCGTCAACAATTGTGTTGTGTTCAACGTTGACGCGACAGTTCGTGAGTTGGGTGGGGACTCGTAGGCAAGTCAAAACAAATTTGCATGTTTCCGTGCGCTATAAAATAGGAATAGACGATCCTGAGAGGACACGTGGAGGTAAAGAAAACTAGCCGTTAATGTTAGTGGGGAATAGTCTTCCACCATCGGAAACAGATGAAATGGCGTCAGGATCAGTGAATTTGTCGGGACGCCAGCAAGGAAAGAGATTCTTTGGGAATCACCACGTCGGATCGCATAGGGTTCCTGAGAAGAAGCCAGACCTGCACGTGGTTCCACCGCCGGCTCCGGCGGCTTGAGCCGGAAAAGAAACCCGAGCGGTGCACGGAGGGAGTTAATATGGGTCCCGCTTTATCAGCAAAAACTTGTTGTGGGTCCCATGCTCCCTGCCAGAATCCTGAGTCTGGTGCAGTATGTATCTATAATTGATGTGCCCTGTGACTCGCTGAATCTGATACAAATAAAAACTCATCATACCTGCCTTGGCCGCATCCTCCATAGCTGGTGAGTTCTATTCAATTTCCCAGCACAAGACAAAGACCAGACCACACCAGACCAGTAGATCAGTGAAAGATATTAACCTCGACTTTATATCTTTGTCTGTGTTTTTTACCCATATACACTAACCGTATAACTGATACACCACTATACAGGTCTCAGAGACGGGAAAAGAATGTTCACCAAATGTGATGCTAGAATTGGTTCCTTCATTTTACAGATATAATGGTACACATGAAAAGAAATGGCAAAATGCTATTCTTCTGCTAGGCAGATATCAAACCTTCGGGAAACGGTTCACTATCGGGATCTGGAGAGATGAACTTGCGGCATGCGTACATCATAGCTTTGTGGAAACCAGATGGGTTCTCCATGAACACAAAGTGCCCACCCTGCAACAAATCAAATACAGCGGGGAAGTAATCAGTAATGTTGAAGAATTCAAGGATTGAGTCTGCTTCTATACAGTTTCAGAGAGGGGCAGACCTGCGGAACCCTTATAATCTCACATGGAACCTTCATTTGCTTGCAAGCTTCCTGGGCCCCTTGATAATTCATCCAATCATGGACACCATAAATAAAGGTAGTTGGAACTTTCCATTCAGATGCTCTGCATTCAGAAAGCAAAGAAAGGGAGATCTGTAAATATCTTCTCGACATAGTACTAGTGGTAAGTAGAAAAATTGAGTATCTGTTACTCTATCAAGTATCAACCCTATAGGCTCTAACTGATTAAGTTCCTATTAGCCTATTATCTTCCACACTAAGAATGTTCTTAAATACTATATATTTTAAGACCAAACTTCTTAGGGGACCTCTATCTTCTGACTCTTCAGATGTTTAACACAAGTATAAGCCTCAAAGTTCCAATTTCCACATATTTCAATCTAAGTCAATGGAATCTCCAGAAACTCTAGTACATTTTATTTACCAGAACCAGAAATCATGATGACCTCAAGCCATCTCTTGTTTTACTTATAGTATCTTTGCATGGAAAGATTAGAGCCATGCAGGATCAAGCCCACAACCCTTCTCTACATTTGGCAAAGGGAGATGCTGTCCAGGTTAATATTCATTGGCAAGTCTAAGCAATTTTATACAAATAAATAAAGTTAGATTGTTAGATTCGTTTTCCCACAAACCAGAAAATATGATGGTTGTTGGTAAATCTAGACCAGGAGAAATTGTTCCAGTAATCATTTCATTACTCCAATCTCTTAAAACCTTCTCAACTAATGTTTGATAGGATAATCTGTCAGGGAGCCAGGCCTACACAACCAACTTCATTCCGATTAGGTTAATTCACAGCGCAAGTGAACAGAGAAAATGCCTGGACGTACCTAAAACTAGTGATATGGCAATAAAAAAGAGTTGCAAAATAGTCCAAAAAAGACTACTCTTCTAAGAAGACTCAAAGCTCCTTACCTAAGAGTAACTGTTAACTGAATAAATTGAAAAATCTACATATTCAGTCATGTCAGATAACAAAAATGAAGGCATTTTTTATTTATAAGAATATACTCTTCTAAGTAGGATTATTAAACCTGTGTAGAAGGGGCATCCGAGCAAATGCTCCAAAGGAAAATATATATTTCAAGCATAGCTCTCCACTGGCTTTAGCTGCTAGGGTGTGGTACATGTACTCTTCAATTAAGACAAATTAAAATAAAATTAGAACTGTACAAATACATAAATGCTCCACCCTCTAGAAATAATTGTTGTCTACCTGTTAACAATGTGGACTCCTCTTCAGTGAATATCCCTCCAGATGACTGTTTACCAAATCTAGAACTTGTGTACCGGTTAACCAAGTCTGGACCCCATGGGCCTAAACCTCTGCATGAATGCCAATTATAAAAGCAAGTGTTAACATAGTTGGTATATAATAACTGTAAAAAAATGACAATGGTCTGAATTAAAGAACACTGAGAAGTAATGTTAAGTTAAAGCCACTGAAATAGAGAGATAGATCAAGTATAAACTATTTCTTGATCAAATGAATCTAAGAAAGATTGTGGTGAGGGGAGAATATTTAGCACCTGATAATCTTCATAGGAGTAAAATTAGACTCCCACAGATGGTTCACAATTGCTCCTTTCCATGTTCTTCTAAACTTAGTTAGCCATTCAGATTTGCCATCTGATTCTGATGAAAATCCCGCAGATCCCACTAATACTAAGTGCTGAACATGCTCCGGATGCTTTGAAAAATAATAGTTGCTATCAGCAATAGGACAGAACCATTATTTTACTCAAATTAAAATGTTTACAAAGACTACCTTGAGTGCATATTTAGCTGCCACATAGCCTCCAAAGGAATGTCCAAGTAATATAAAGTTATCCAAGTTTTTGGCCTTCCGCCATTCCTCAAAGGACTCTATGAACCATGCCTCAGTTTCTGGATCATTAATAACATAAAAATGATGTAGCATGAGTCATTATTATCTTTGGATGACACTTGTACTATAGACACTGTCTTTGACAAAATCAAAATAATCTCTGGTGACAGTTGAGTAATTTAAGAATATCTAACCTTTTTTCTGGTGGTTATCAAAAAAATAATAAAAAAAAAAAAATAACTAACCTTCAGTGCTCTTGCATGTAAAGTCAGGCCTGCTTGATCCTCCCCAACTGCCAGAAGAGATAATAATTGTAAGCTAAAGCTACAAAGTTGAATGCAGTACTATATGAGCTGTAATAAAAAATAAAAATAAAAATAAAACTAATCTGAGCTAGAAAATAATAGTATAATCTGATATGGGATACGATCTCCTAAATAGAACTCTTATTCATTTGTTTTTGTCCTAACCTTTAATAAAAAGCTCTTCTATAAAAGCCAGCCTCCGCAGGCTTCACTTTATAGAAGGAATAGACCATTAAAACAGAACTATTTAGTAGCTGCAATGTGCTCAAACATAAAATAATTGAAGGAAAATTTTGAGAATTTAAGAACAATATTCACAGTACCTGTACAGTTTAGCACAATGACAACTTCTATTACAGTTTAAACAAGCATTTGAAACAGACACCTGGTCAATCCTTTGCTCATTCAGCATTCAATGGTTGAATGAAAATTACCAAGAACCATAACCCCAAACATGATCTAAGAATGCATAATACGATCAGCAAAATTGATTTCATCATCCATAATTTTTTTGAAAAAAATCAAAGTCAAATGTGTTTGAAGGCAAAACAAAGTAATCCAGAGTACTTCAAAGTGCACAATAATTGATAATTGTGATCCTACGAACTTTGTTTTTAAAGGAATAAACCACTGTTGAGTCATAAAAAGTCAAGCATGCCTACACAAAATAAAAATAACTTTGATTTGTTTAACTTTAGCCACTAAACATTGCATATAAAATTAGAATAATAATGAGCACTACAGTAATCTGAAGAGGAAGGTAAACTCAAAGAGCTTACCCAAGCTGATCTATTGCAATGACCCTGAAACGACTGGCAAGGGCATCAAAGTTTTTGAAGAAGAAACCTTGTGAAGCACCATATCCGTGAACCATTACTAGAGTGGGAGCACCTTCTTTGCTGTCAAAGGTAACAGTGTTGATAAACCTTGGCTCATTGCTTGCAGAACGAAACCAACTAATCTTGGAGCCAGGTGGGCCTGAACCAATATTGACGTTTTCTTGAACATAGGAAGTCCTGAAATGAAATTCATATGAAGTATCCAAAACCCCAATTAAGCCAGACTTGAATAGCCCACCTTACATTTCATCAAAATTAAAATTTACAACAAATATCACATCCAAATTCTACATCTATCCCCTCAACAATAGTCAGAACATCGACATTCAGAAACATATGTTAAATACAACTAGCACAACTTCAAAATAAACCATCTAGGTGTAGAAGTACTCATCCATGGAGGAAAACAAATACAGCTATTACCAGGTCCAATACTTAGCTTGAATTAGGAAACAGCCCTATGAAAATCAGATGAATTGAAATTTCTGGACACTTGTACGTATTCAAGTGATCACTCAATTCGCGTAATTCTAGGGTTTGGGAGAGAGAGGCAGAGACTCACTTGACAGTGGATAGAAGACGCTTCTCGGCTTCAATGATGCGATCGGTGGAAGTGGGAATCCAGCGGAGCACGGCGGGCCAAAGCGATCTCGGCTTGGCCGCTGTGGTAGTTGTAGTCGTGGCAGCAGCAGCTGCGGCGGCGGAGGCGGGAGATGCTAATCCGGACTTGGAAATTCCTTCGGCCATTGTTGAAAATGAGGTCCTCAACCAACGATGGCGATTCAAGTTCATACAATTTGAAATTCTTACAGAAAATTGATCGCATACAAATTGGAATCGCAAAGGAGCGACCGATTCTTGGAGTCCAAGGCTTCGATTTATACAGGCTCAGGTCAATGGTCATCAATCTGTTACGAGCGCGCTTATTCAATACGACGGCGTCTTGAGACGTGAACGAGAAGCAAAACAAAAGGAGAACTGACAGTGTTTTCTTTCAAATACATAATCTGGTTTGTCAATCTTAGGTGATTGGTATAATTGCAGCTGTGTAGGGGCGTGATTGGATGGAGCGCAAGTAGATTCTGTGAGGTCGAGAACACTGAATTATATCTCGCATGCTTGCTGTTTTGAAAGTTGAAACTTGAAAGAGGAGAGGTGGAGGGGCCAGAAGAAGGCACGAGGATACGTTGGCCATGACGTACGTGGCAGGCTGGTGGTCAGTCAATCAGTTGGTTTTTGTAGTTAATTTCATTTTTTTTTTAAATTTGGTCAATGATAATCCTCACGTGACCCGGATTCGCAATTTAGGAATACATCTTGAACCGGAGGAATTTTCTTGTAAAGAATTATAAACGCAATCACTCGTTTAAGCTAAATTGATACTTATATCTAAATCTTTTAGATTTGAACTGATTTGTACATAAACAAATTAATAGGATGTACATGAAAACAAAACAATGAAATCGACAAGATGAGACCTAAAATCAGATGTAAGGGACATTATTGATTACACTGATGTAGAAATATTAACATGATATCGAAATTTTATGTGGACTTCATCGCATTCTAGAAGATTAAAATTTTCTATGGTTAACATTTTACTACAGTGACAACCCCAAATTCAAATTTCAACTAACAATGCTAATAAAGATAGTAAAGCAACCAAATATGAAGACGAAGATCAAGGAGAACCGGATAAGAAACATAAATGGTCACATGACATGCGCACGTTCATTATTTGGTTGGCGAACCGGCTGATCCGTAGGCATAAGTACGCAACACATTAACCAAGCTTCGATGTAGTTTGGAGCCGACGGTTATTAAGGGCCGGACAAATTGAGTTATTTTAGGTGGGCTATGAGCGAATTAAGGGGGTTGCAAGTTCATGAATTGTTTAATACACCCCTAGGCCCTAACTATTGGGACATTCAACTTACGTGGCTTTGCATTTATATCCATCCTGGCCACCAATCAAAAGTGAGCCTTCTATACTTCATGGGGCCTCAAGTAGTAGGGTCTTTGAATGACAAATAAATTTGAATTCAATACCCATAAATTTTATGATGAGAATTGTCGAAATTGAAAATGATAACATTTCTTCATCAAATGGTGAAATTATGGAATGAAACCTTAAGGCATATTTCCCTTGAAAAAGGTAGAGCAAAAATCTCTTTGTCCAAAACTTCTAAAGTTGTTCTTGATGTAACATTGAGTTAATTAAGAACAATAGAGTAACATTTCTTGTGTCTCAAAATATATCAAGAATACACTAGGACATAATATAAATAAATAAAAAATCATAACTAAATAATCTATAATCTCTTCAAAAATTGAAATGTGGACAATTATTTTGACACTGATATCATTTAAACTAAATCACTAGTTGTGTTGACTCTTTCAAAATGGATTGATGTCATAGAGCTAAAATAAAGCAAAATAAAATCTAGATCTTCTTAATAATACTATACTCAAAAATAAAAGTGCCAATGTAAATAAACATCTAAGTTTAAGACCAAAAGCAAGTTTTACACAGATAGAAAGGCATTAACTATATGAAAGGACTCATTTAAAACCACTGGGACTATTGACTCATTACAAATTAAGAGTTGATACAAATCAATGTCATAATCCATTCTTATTTTTCTGGGTATTCTTGATAGTTTATAAATTCCTGCTCGTTAAGTCTAATGTCTCAAACTTGCAAACGGTGAATCAATTTACGATTAGATACCATCAGAACGATGTCACTACACATTGGAATTGAATCCCCAAAATACAGAATCAGATACGCGAAAAGTTCTTTATTTTTTTCCCGGAAGAACTAATTCCTACTAAAATACTCTACCATCAAAACTAACCAAATACCTCTGGTAAAATAATTTCACCCGCCAGCAAGAATTTTTGGGCAGCTCCCAAGCTGATATCACAGAAAATATAAATATAATTCTTAATAAGAAACAACAAACCACAGCTCCACCAAGCAAAATGTCATCTTTCAGTCGGCTCTCGATTGACCAGCTCGGGAGGAAAGGATGATGCCAACAATAAGGCCATACAAAGCCAGAGCTTCAGCAAAGATGAGAATGAGGATCATTCCGACAAAAAGCTTTGGCTGTTGTGCATTGGCTCTGCAACAAACACGTAGATATTTAATCACATATTGCATTTATCAGAAAGATTAGTCACAACTACTTGAGCTAGTAGAGATAAACTTTCAGGTTCATCTCGTCAGAAACGTACATTGATGAATCTAAACATTATCCAAGTTGGAATTTGAGCACAGCCTAAATTCACATTAGTTTTATAATATGACCCTGATCATCTATCACTGTAGTGGAAGCTCAAGAATATAACAATAATCTATATAGACTGCAGCCCACTAAAGCCAAAATTAACATGATATTCTCAAACCACAATTCTAGACCCTTGAGCACTTTGTTTGCAGGAAATTTGATAAATAAGCTGAAGACAGAAACATAATCACAAAACATTGATGACCAAATTTAACAGTGAAAAACAATCTCAAAATTAGAACAAAGATGCATAGAAAATAAACAAAATAATAACCAAATCAAAGACAGATTACTAGCAATAAATAGCTAGGACTTGATTGATGTAACAACTAACCAGCTTATAAATTATGAACAATAATTAACTGAAGAAAGCACGATAAGAAACGGATCACAACAGAAATGGTGATATGATAATTACCTAACACCGGCATCACCGACGATCCCGATAGCCATACCAGCGGAGAGGCCAGCGAGGCCACAAGCCAGACCGGACGAGAGATGAGCATAGCCATCAAAGAGGTAGTACGATTTAGCCTTGGGGTTGATCCCAGTACTGATGATAACAGCGATAATCAAGCCGTAAATACCCAACACTCCCGCCATAACCACGGGCACAATCGACTTCATCACTAGCTCGGGTCTCATCACACCCATGGACGCCACGCCCACCCCACTCTTGGCCGTCCCATACGCCGCTCCCATACCTGAAAACACAAAAACAGATCCAAATCAACACAAACCCTATAGGATCCAAAACAATCGAAATGAGGAAGAGAATTGGATTGGAAATTACAGGAGAAGACGAGAGCAGCTGCGGCGCCGA
>JAYMTA010006157.1:0-10677 GCA_036897625.1 Pelargonium cotyledonis | reverse complement strand
ATAGGCAATCATAACAAAAGCAGACAAGCAGGGTTGGGCAGGGCAGGGCAGGGCAGTAAAGTTTCAAAAGTACAGACCAAGTGAACAAACTATTTGCTTAGCAAAAACTGTGTTGTTCCCTCTTTTTCCCTCATCCATCAGTTTTTCGTCTCCAGATTTGCTGGTTATGGCTCTGTTTCGGTTGGGTAGTTTTTGGCATTGTTGCCTTGCTGCCACTTGCTTGCCTTGTGTTATTTGGTTGTGAACGAGTAGCTACATTTGCAAAAGAGTTGTCAACGCGAGCCTTTGCATTGTTGAATCGGCGCCCTTGATAGTAACTTGGGTTCCTCAATGGTGTTCCTGTAATATATTGAAATGTTTGTGGCTTGACAATTATGGCAAGAAGAGAAGTGCGGTTCAAATAGGTTCCAGTAAGCCTGTGATAGGTTGTCCCAAATGCTTCAGATATTCTCGTCAGTTGACCACTACTCACAGCCCTGGCAGTGTTTTCTGGTTGCTCAAAAGGATCTTCGATCTAATTATCCATTAACAGTGCCAGCCAGTTAAAAATATTAATAGCTGAGCAGTAAAGCAATTACAAGAATTGGATTTGATATTACTTTTTACAGAAATAACTGAATTGTTGACACGAGGGAGAGAGAGAGAGAGGGAGCCTTACAAACAGGGCATAAGTTTTGGGCAACCATCTCATATTGCTTCTTATGTCTTGCCACTGTCCCATAAATGTGCAAATTCCTAGCTCCGAGGCCTTCACACTAATGTCAGAGAACTGCAAAGCATACAGAAAACCCAGGGATGATGTCAATCGAGTAAAACTAGTGAAATACACACCCTCAAGCTTCTCAACTCAAGGAAGCACCAATAGCCTACTAGTAAAATAATGCAGTGTAGCTGTAGCATATTGTATAGAGCATATGTGCAGTTCATTAACATCAATCCCATCTGATTGGTAACATACAAAAAGAAGCTTGACAACATTTGTCAAGGGAAAGGTGAGCTTAGGTTTAGATTCGGATCTACCTTATTAAAATGAAGAAAAAATGAGTATATCTACTAATCTAGATATATTGTGTCTGCATCATGTGGGTTTAATATTCAAAGGCGACAGGGAACCCACACCAGGAAGTGCCAGGCCATTGAGTCATAACATGTTTCGACATTTGATGCACATGCACCTACGATACTTTTCCTGCTTGGTATTCTACATGATACACAAAGGGAAACAGAAAGCTGCAAAGGAAATGTTACCTTCGCAAGGAATGAAATGAACAGCTCAGACAAAGAGCTTCTATTAACTATTCGGTGTCTGTCAGAGCTGAATCTGACTATGTTAGCCATACAGGTCTCCTCTACACGCCTCTCAGCATCAGCCCTCACCCCTGCATGATGGGTAAGAAAGCTTCAAACCTATGATCTAACCAAGTTACACAGTCCACCAAGGAATGGCACAGATTCATGCTAATACCAAATTCATCCTTATACCATGTTTACGAGTTATATACAAATATTCAGGTATTTTGTTACCAAATCAGCAGATTGTGATATGTGGACCTAAATCAGTTTTCTGGACCAGGCCATAAATCATAACATTTTAAAGCATCAAATCCAAAACAAGACATTGGAGGTAAGTGTAAGCATGAATGCGCAAACAGACTGAGCCACTCCGGCCCTACTTCAAATACAACTCCTTTCATGTTGAAACTCAAGCCTCATTATTACAACACTAACATTTATTGAATCCAAAACCACTCAGAAGAGCATGTCTGCATATTTGTGTGCGCACACATAACAATAAGGTAAAAGTACAACTTGGCTTTTTTTTTGTACTTATGCTTATCAATATCAAGAAGAATGTAGACAAAGAACGACACTTCACATCTGAAGTATAGATTAAGATATATAGTACCTTTGAGATCATCAACAATATTTCCTGGGTATATATCCTTCAGGGGAGGAAAAATTGCCGGTGCACACGTCTGAAAGAGAGCAATAAAAGATATGAAATAGCAAGTTTCTGCCAGTACCATTCAAACTGTCTCAAATAAACCAGAAACAAAGACTAAAAAGAAGATAATGCAAGTAGAAGAAGATACACATCATGTATCTAGAATAGAGAAGCAACCCATGATTTTCCCCGTACAACATAATAAATATTAACAGTTGTATCACACAAAAGGAAAGTTTTCTGGCAAGGTGACTGACTATGTTTATTTGTATGATACACACACACATGTATGTACAGAAGTTTACAGATTTTGTAAATAATTTCAGCAGACTTGGTCCGCTGCAAACACCTTGGATGCATTCTTGGAAGCATCTAAAACACTAAATAAGTTCCCCTCTAATAATGGCTTTTTACTAAGTGAAAAGGGAAGACAGAACGGAAATTACAAGCTTTATCACACAAAAGAGTACAATTATGGTGAGATGACTGATTGACTGAATATGTTGATCTGTACGATATATGTATGTGTGTGTGGTAAATTAGCAAGCAGTTTACAGAAATTGTCATTACTGTAGGCGTCAGAACACCTGGATTAAGTTCCCCCAGATTCTAACTTGATTCCAAAAATAAACACAAACTTGAAAATGGAGGATGACAAAAGAGTACAATTCTGGTGAGATGACTGAATATGTTGATTTGTATAATATATGTATGCGTGTGTGATAAATTAACAAGCAATTTACAGAAATTGTCATTACTGTAAGGCATCAGCAGACCCATATTAAGTTCCCCCAAATTCTAACTCGGTGAACTTACTTGAAAATGGAAGATGACAAGCAAACTGAGAGAGTACGAGTTCAAAGTCCCAGTCTTTGAGTTATTGATATTATGAGTTTTGGCCCATTCCTTGACCTACACAAGCAAGCAAGATGTGAGAAAACCTAACACATAGAAATATGTGATGTCATAACATCAGGAAATGGCTGTCTATAAGACATACAATTAGAATCATGTCACGAAAGCGCCCATCTATTCTACTCAGCCAAAACAATAACTTGGATTTCATTTGGCCCTGAAGATTATCAATTGAAATATCACAAGAGATGCCTTGGCGGTTGCTCTCAAACTTCAATATAGGAACTCTTGCATTGGGTATAAATTGCATCTTGCGCGCTCCACCTGCGAATCAATGTTGCTATGTAATGAGACTACATAACAGTCTGGTACAAAACAGTCAAAACACAGAGTAAATCCAAAATGAAAGAACTCCCACTATATTTCAACTACAAGCTGGGATATGAAGCCCACTGCATGTTTTATAGGACATAACTACTACTGCAAGAATTCAGATATATTGGCACAAATATTAATAACAATCAAAGATCTGAATTTTCTATCACCAGCGACACTCAAAAGCAACTCATGTTCAATTAATGCCAAGGTTGATAATATAAGCATTTAGAAATATAACTGAAAAATAAAGAATACAGTAAATTAACAAATTACCTCTCCGTCTCAAAGCTTCTGATACCTCTCCTAGTAAAGTTTGTTTGTGCCTTTTTCCAGAAGATGCGATGTAGGAATTATAGGGTAGGTCAATAGAAATATCCAAATCTCCCTGCCGTGTAAAGAGATTAGACACAAATGATCCAAATGGCTCCACAGTTGCACCTGCTTGTACCATTATTCATTAATTTAAATTGTAGAAAATTAATTCATTAAAACATAAGAAAACTCTCCTTATGTAATCAACTAGGATATGACAATAAGCCCACAAATAATATGAGATAAAAAGGTAAGAACAAAAGAAATCAAAGAATAGAGCTCTCTGAGGGAGGGGGGCTAGTTCATCAATGGAAGTGTATTCACTGCTAAAAAACACCATAGTTGTTTAACCTGATAAGTAAATCCAGAAGGAAAATAAAATAATAATAGTAGTAAGCAGAGGAACTGAGAAGCAGCAAAAATCACCTCTTAAGCTTTCCAATGACTTGACAAGAACTTGCAACTCCTCAATGATTTGCGACCGTATAACCCAATCCTCTCGCAGGGGTCGGATGACATTAAGTACCTCAGTGAGATTAATATCCAATTCATGGTTGGCATTCATTTTTTCAACACTTCACTATACAAAAAACAGTCAACCAGCATAAAACTTAAGCTTAAACAAATCAGAGATCAATAACACAAGGTTAATGCAGCAAAATTCACCTAGAACTGCCAGTTATACCAAAGATTGCAGGGACTTATCATCAGAAGATTAACCACTCAAAACCCCCAAGAAACAACACCTGCAACCTGAAAATTGACAATTGTTTAGAGAACTAGCTTCTGCATTAAATCAGAAATTAGGAGCCTTTTGAGAAATAAAAAAGGTGAGCTTCAAATTGCAATCAGAAAGCAAAACTAACAATACCGGTCTGGGAAAACAAGACTCAATTCTCATACAGGCATTTGCACAAACACATTGCAGGCAATAAATTTTGTTTTTGTGCGGCAAGTGAAAACATAAATTAGGTATTGGGCATGGTCCTGGTACGGTTGACCAGTAAGAACTAATGAAACATTGTTACCTTTTTGTCAACGAAGCCAAAAGCAAGAGTCTTTAAATGCGAGTGCGGAACAATAAAGCAGAGGTTTTAGGGGATTGCTTAATGAGAAGGGTTTGCTACTCCTTTTTGTTGACGATTTTTATTTTCTTATACCGTAATGATGTACTATGTTTATTGTATGTCAGCTTTTGTGGGGAGGGACCAACTGCCACTTAGGCAGCAAAACAATTTTAGTTTGGACTTTTTTTTTGGTGAACAAAGGAACAGAAAAACAACTAACAAGCAACTAAACGGGGTAGAACCACACCCCTCACATCATCTCGCACCAGATCAGCAATCTCGTCCGGAGCAGACCAAAGGAGCTTCAGCGACGCCTCATCACATTATCCTATATTAGCAAACGATATGCGGATTTAACCGTATACATTCCATTCTTATCATCTCTCCATACCAGCATGTCTTTTAAATTCAGCTTCCTTGATAAAGAGTACCCAATAACATGGTCGGCCACGTTATCAGGAAGCATGCTGCGGATTAGCACAGTGTCCTAGCCCCCATCAGCTTGTCAGAAATCCTGCACACGCATACTCTGAGGAAAAACCTTCACAACCTGATCTGCCAATGCCTGATTCCCAACCCAAACAACATGAAAAAAGTCGACAGACCCTCCGTTTTCAATTTTCCAAGACAATCCCAGATCCTAAAGAAACGAGCTCTTCGAAATCCCTCTCCAAATTCGTGATGATCCAGCCGGCCATGGAGTAACAAAAACAGCCCCCTCTCGACCATATTTTTCCTTTAAGCACCGAGCCCATAACGAATCCGAACCCATAGTAATACTCCACATAGCTTTTCCAATCATCACTGTATTCATACTATCCGACCTTCGAATGCCTAAACCGCCACAAGACTTAGGTTGACAAACTTTATCCCAAGCTAAAAGATGCAGTTTACGAACATTCGATGATCCCCCCCCACAAGAATCTTCTATTCAGGCTGTCTAATTTATCACAAACTGCTCTTGGGAGCCATTCGAATTGCATAATGTAATTAGCTACTGAAGATGTGACTGATTTAATTAACGCAGCTCTCCCAGCTATAGTGAGGTATTTCGCTTTCCAACCCTCAAGCCGCTTACAAACTCTATCGATAATTGCTTGGAAATCTGTAGCTACAATTCTTTTACAATGAAGCGGAACCCCAAGATAAGTACCAAGATTAAGAGTATAAGCTATACCCAAAACCTGAGCAATTCGCGTCCTCAAGTCTCGACGAATAGATTTTGAACAAAATAATTTAGATTTATGCAGACTAACCTTTTGTCCAGACATAGCACAAAAATCCTCCAAACACCTGCGAACACCACGAGCCTGATCAACCGAAGCCTTGGCAAATAAAATGAGATCGTCAGCCAAGAATAAATGGGACACCCCCGTGCCATTTCGAACCAAGCGATATGGTTCCCACTGCCCTGCCGACACCCGATTCTTAATTAATTGACCCAAACGTTCCATGCATAATAAGAAGAGGTACGGAGACAGAGGATCTCCCTAACGAAGACCACATTGAGGCTCAAATTTCTCTGAGGGGGATCCATTCCACACAACGGACATTTTCACATAACTAACCGAGAACATTATGAGCCGGATCCAACTCTCTGGCAACCCAAAATGACGAAGGGTGTGCTCTAAAAAGTCCCATCGAATCTTATCATATGCCTTCTCTAAATCGATCTTAACAGCAATAAAGCCCGATTTACTCTGAGAAGCTCTGATCTTGTGAATTAGCTCCTACATGATGATCACATTATCCCTTGCCAATCTTCCCGGCACAAAAACTACCTTGATTCGGGCTAATTATCTCATCAAGAAAAGGCCTAAGTCGGTTCACTAGGACTTTAGAAATAACTTTAAACGGGACCGAGCATAAACTAATAGGGCTGAACTGCTGAATACTAATTGGGTTCTCCACTTTTGGAATAAGCACCAAGATAGTATCACTTAATTCTGATGGGAAAAGGCCTGTCCGGATACTATTTTTAACCAAGTTGGTCAAACTATGGCTCCACATACTCCAATGCTTTTGGAAGAACCCCGCTTGAAAACCGTCCGGCCCGGGGGCTTTCCAAGGTTTCATGTCAAAAAGAGCTCGCCTTACTTCCTCAGCATCTATTTCCACCATCAAAACTGCTATATCATTATCATCTAAACATGGCCCCGACCAGCTTCCCAAATTTGAAGCTCTCACAACAGTAGGCGTATAAACTGATTTAAAATAATTAACAACAATACCTCTAAGGGCCTCCTCATCCTCTACCCGTGGAGGTTGACGACAATGTCGTTGTCACCAAGTATGGGTCGAATGATGCACCAGTTGTAAAGGAACCGGGTTTGGTGATCAGTTCCGTTGGGCGGTTTTTTTCGGATTCATCTATTAGCTTCATTAATATGCAACAAATGACAACGTGTTTGTGGCACCCGAGATTGGGTGTTAGAGTTCTATGATGAGAAAGGTGTAGAAAAAGTTGAACTACAAAGGGCCTTGGACATATAATGGAAGGCTGTTGATTTTGGATCGTCTTAAGCCTGGTGATACTCCTTATACCATGGATCTAAAGATGCTTAATATGTAGATTCAGGGTCGAGGCAACCCGATGAATTATGTTTCAGATTGAGTTTGTAAGGATCTTGAGAATGTTGTTGGATAATTTTGAGAGGCAGATCCACTGAATTTTCGTGGAGCATAGGGCTCATATGCTAGGATCTGTGTCTGGTTTGATACTAGGAACCCGCTGCGAAGGAAGACTAGACTGGAGTTTCCAAGTATAGGCTGCCACGATATACGATTTCAATATGAGAAACTACCTACGTTTTGTTATTATTGTGGTAAACTAAGACACGTTGAAAAAGACTGTGCGCGTTTAAGGCTGCTAAGAATTTGGGCTCGGAGTGAGCTTTTGGTAATTCTTTGATTGTTCCTAACAGAAAGAAATCGACTATTGGGGCATCGTGGGTCCGTTTTGATGTGGATCAACCTTGGAAACCGGTTGAGGCAATTGACGAAACTCCAATAACACCAACTTCAGAGAATGCACTAGAGGTTGGAAAAAAGATTTATTCAGTTCTTAAGCGAAAGAAGGGGACAGTTTTTGTGGAGGAAGTTTATAAGGGGCAGGAGGATGGTAGTGGGACAAAAAACTTACAACTCGCGAACCTGAATGTTCAAGTTCGCCAAGGAACTTGATTGAGAATCAGGGAGGCTTCCATGAGATGGTCAGCTCACGGCCAAGTCAGAGAAGTTGGGGTCTGACTCGACAGGTGCAGGTTATGGTGGCGCGGTGGATGCTTGTGGACATCAATCAAAACGAAGAAGATGATTTACCTAGTGTCTCTTATTTTTGTGATATTTTCGTTATAACTTTGATAGCTAACGTGGTTTTGGTTTCGATGCCTTGGGGTTACTTTTTCAGCATTTTTTTTTCGAGCTTAGAGTTGGTTATGCTTTCGCTTCATTATGTAACGGTTTTGCTTAATTAATAAAATTTCTACTTCCCATTTAAAAAATTGGATCAAAATTTAAAAGTTCAAGAATTATAAAAAAATTTCTAGAGACTAAATTAAAACAAAACATAAATTGAATGTTTTACCCTATATTTATTATTTATTATTGTACAAAGGGGTCATTAGAAATGATCTCATATTTTCTTCCTATAAAACACAACTAGTAACCAACAATCAATGCTTGTTACGTCATTCGGGTTAGAAATTTTGACTTTCATTTGAGGTTTCATATTCGAACTTCTTTGCCGATGATATGCTTTAAAAGGAAGAGCTAGGTTTGCCTACCCCTTAGGTCTAAATTAATTGAAATTTTACACCGTGAAATTAATCCATATTATAAATTAGAGACAAAAATAGTAAATTGGTAAGGCTGGGCTGAGTCAAAATCAAAATTGTATGATTTGGGCCTGTTTTTAGTACCGACCCATTATCCAATTCATCACAGTTCGGAGTCCCGAATCTTATTGGCCATGGCGTCCAAAGAGCAAATCTATATTATGCTTCTTTAGCTGAGAAAATCTCCCACAAATTCATGAATGTTTGTTTCTTTAGCTGTTGAAGAAATTATGTTATGCACATATACACACATGTATTATATTACAGTAGTCAAATTTTCTACTTACTATTATAAGCATGTGATACACCGGGGTTGAAGTTACCTAGATTATTTTATTATCAATACATGAGTCAAAACAATTTGTATTTCCTCTGAATTCTCAAGTTCGAGTTTCCTTGTCGACGATGTGGGTTGAGAATTATGGAGTGGGGTTTAGGATGACGTCATTTGGGGAGTGAGAAACATTCGTATTTCGAGTATGATGTTCCATTGCTGATAAAAAATAAAAATTAGATTATTTTAACAAGATTTAATTAGGTTGCAACTAGTGGTGGCGCAGTTGATTAATCCAGCTGTGTGAATGGGAGGAGGTCTCAGGATCAATCCCCACTCAACACATCTTTGGTGGTGGTGGTGTAAGAGACCACTTTGGTAGGGTAATGTGGCCTAAAACACTATCTTGTATATAAGAGACATATTTTCCTGAACACTATTGGTTTGGTGGTGGTGGTGTAAGAGACCACTTTGGTGGAGTAATGTGGCCTAAAACTTGATCTTGTATATAAGAGACATCTCTTCCTAAACACTATTGGTTTGGTGGTGGTGGTGTAAGAGACCACTTTGGTGCGGTAATGTGACCTAAAACACTATCCTGTATTGGTTTTGTGGTGGTGGTGTAAAAGACCACTTTGGGTGGTAATGTGGCCTAAAACACTATATTGTATATAAGAGTCTTCCTGAACACTATTGGTTTGGTGGTGGTGTAAGAGACCATTTTGGTGCGCTAATGTGGCCTAAAACACTATCTTGTATTGGTTTGGTGGTGGTGGTGTAAGAGACCACTTTGGTGCGGTAATGTGGCCTAAAACATTATCTTGTATATAAGAGACATCTCTTCCTGAACACTATTGGTTTGGTGGTGGTGGTGTAAGAGACCACTTTGGTGCGGTAATGTGGCCTAAAACACTATCTTGTATATAAGAGACATCTCTTCTTGAACACTATTGGTTCCTTATCTATATATACCCTTTTAGGCCGTTGCTTAAAAAAAAAAAGATTAGTGAACTTTAACTAATTTGTTAACTTAAGCTTAATGGTAGATATCAACATCGTTCGTAAATTGTATGTTTTTGGATTAAAGGCAATTTTGGTACACAAATTTTGGGGTGAGTTCAGATTTAGTACATGATCTTTTATTCTACCAGATTTAATACCAAAGTTCAATTTTGTACTCAATTTAGTACATGTCGTTAGTGTCCGTTAATATCTCCGTTAACTCATGCTGACATGGACAAAGCGTTGTTGACATGTCAAAAACTTGCTTATTTGGATGAAGATAACACACGCTCTCTATCTGCCGTGGATAATTTTAATGACATGGCCAAAAAAAAACTAAAATTGATTTCTCTCTTCCATTCTCACTCTCGCTCCTCTCACTTGTCTTGTCATCCATAATACCATCTTTGCCCTTTCACTATTTAAATTTGAACATAATAGATACCGACGCCGGTAAGTTCAAACTCTTTCAAGATTCCGGCGCCGGAAAGTTTAAACTCTATGGATTTTCCAGTTATTGCCCAATTTTTTGTGTTCGAAGAATGTAAACTCAGTTTTGAAACAAACCTGAACTACTTTTTGGAAGTAATTTTTAAATATCAGAAACAAAATTGAACCAATTTGCAGAAATCTGAACATATATGAAATTTTTTTACATATGAGGATTAGGCTTCACATCTCCAATTTGTGTTTCTAAAATTATCTTGAGATCTACAACCAATTCTCAATTCAAAATTAATTTTAGTTCAACCAACTTTAAAATATTGAATAAATCTAAAATAATTATCAAAATAACTTTAAAAATCATATGTAGACCAAAATGATTTGAGAAGGCTGCGATTGCTGTTGCTATTTTGTGTATGTGTGTTTGTGACTGTTAAAGTGGGTTTGATGTTGGGAGATTAGGTTGAAAAGTGAAGAGGAAAAGGAGAGAGACAGAGATTTGGGAGATTGAGAGTGATGAGAGTAAAGATTTTCTTTTCTTTTCTTTTATTTTTATAACTTATT
>JAYMTA010006156.1:0-10678 GCA_036897625.1 Pelargonium cotyledonis | reverse complement strand
CTCTCTCTCTCTCTCTCTCTCTCTCTCTCTCTCTCTCTCTCTCTCTCTCATCTCTATCTCCTCTCTCTCTCACAGGTCTGATATGGGTCTGGCTTCTTCGATCTGGATCTGGGTCGACTCTGGCGGCAAGCACGAGCAGAGGAGGCGACGGCTCACGAGCTAGCGGCAGCGGCAATCTGAGCTCGCGCTCGAGGTTCGCGACGGCGACGGCCTCAGCGCTCGCGCTCCGAGAGGAGAGAGAGAGAGGAGTGAGAGAGAGGAGAGAAGAGAGAGAGTGAGGAGTGAGAGAGAGAGGAGAGAGAGAGGAGAGAGAGGAGAGAGAGAGGAGAGAGGAGAGAGAGAAGATAGAGAGAGGAGAGAGAAAATTTTCCAGCGAAAGTATGAATTTTCCAGCGAACACATGTTCTTAATGAAGAAGAAGGATAATAGAGTGAAGGATATTTTCGAAATTTTAAAAAATATAGTAGTCCTTAAAATTTGAAATATTCCATTAACTTTGACGAAAAAATTGTGTTATACGTTAAATGACATTTTTAGAGATAGTAAAAGTAATATCATGATCTCTTCTAATAAGCCTATTTAAAAGAAGAGGTACGTGTAATTTTCTCTAAAAACAATAATAATGTGATTTAGATGTCAATTTGAGAGGTTCCCTGAAATGTTCCCTAAAAATTTTAAAAGTTCAAAAAGGACAAGCAAGTACAGGAGAAACATCTATTTGAATTGGAATGTGGGAAAATCTAAAGGAGAATGTTGCAAAATAGTAACACCAGACCTATATAAAATTTATTTCTGATTACAATTAATAATTTACTCACTTCACCAAGTTACATATACTCCTAAGAAAATTTAAATAACACATGTATGTGAATGCAAAATTCTCGAAATCTTCCTTCCAGCTACTGTACAACTACAATTACAGTTTAGTTTCTCTTACCTCTCATCATTTCTTATATACATAAGAAAACCTAGTTTACTGAACTGAACAAATACATTAAGTTGTCTCAGAACTCGGACTTGGAGAGCATAGGAGTCAATTTCAATGTGACATCACCATAAGCTTCTTCTTGATGTACATCAATAAGCCCGTAACTCTTCAAAACCTACAGGTATAACAAATAAATCTACCATGATTCAACAATCGCAAATACAGCTTAAAACATGCCCATCCTATTAGTTTTGATTTTTGAATGCAGCTTACGAGACACAGTACAAGAAAACGTCGACCACGAACAAACAAAACCCAATTTGAAACATAGTTAACTCAAACTTTCATACTAGAACAAATCATATGGTTGCTCTAATAAAAAACTGTCAGACATAACAACTAGATGAGGATTTATTGCAATAAATTAAATAGTAATGGAATATTACCAGTGTTTCAAAGAACATGCGAGCACACAACTTCCTTGTTTTCCCGTCTAAGATCTTGTTCAAACTGAGATCTCCAGATAGATCTTCAGATATCGAGGGAACAGGAGAATGTTTCTTTAAGTACTGAGCCACAGCCCTGCACACCAGTAGAATGTGATACGTTAACAGGCCTCTATAAGTAAATAGTAGAGAAAATGCCTATTGAAAATGGAATGACAAGGCAATACCTGGTTCTCGTAGACAATGTATCAACATCATTAGTCGCTTGGGATCCTGCTACATGATCCAAATGGTACGTACTATCAATTACATGTATCTTGTGTAAGGAACAATGTAAACAGAATTTATCCTTTTCCGATGTCAAAAATTATTTTGCAACCCAAAAGTTATGCAAATCATGATTTTTTTTAATAGTTACCAAAAGATAGAATAACAATGCAAATCAAAGGAACTGCAACTGGACTGAAACCAGAGATACTCAGACCACATCACAAAGATAAAAGGTTATGAATTACTCAGCTTACCTGTTGGGGTATGGCTGTCAGCTTCAAGAAAGTAGAGATCCTACAGTCAGATAGTAGAAGAGTCAGAAACATGTTCAACTTAACGTTCAATTCATTCAAAAAGCACATAAATTAAATACACCCATACTAATAGAATCCACTTATAATACAGGTCTTTATGAAGAAGATTGAATATTAAGGCATATTAAATACTTCTACATGATAAGAAACCCTTCTGCCCCTCAAATAGTGTGCAAGAAAAAGAGACAAGAAATTTCACTCAGTTGATAGAATTTTTTTTTCACAAGGCAAAAATAGTTTTTCTAGGAGAGTACTAGAATAAAATTATCAGGACTTAATAAAATTGAAAAGACTATATGATCCTAACAGGACTTCACTAGAATGTCATCTATGCAGAAAAGACAGACTATATGATCCTGTCATAATAATCCTCTACAATAATAAGGACGTCAAGTTTTAACTATAGAGAAAAACTGTTTGTTTTAACCACAAGGCAAGGCTAAAATTAACTGTTAGTTTCTATAGTATAAATGGAGAACTATACTTTTAGTTTCTATAATGCACTTCATGAGCACCACAAAAATTGAGGCAAATCCAACATTGAACTCTAAGATTTTATCGAGCAATATATCAATACATCCGCCAGCTAAATACCACAAAAGTCTTAAAAGCAATATGAATCTAATGTTAGTTGCATCAAATACATTGTAATGTATAGTTGAAAGTAAAAGAAGTGTCATCATATCAGCAACCATCTCTGAAGAAGAAAAAAATGAAAAATAGCACGCAGATGAAATAAGAACTTACTTCAGCTTCAACAGAATGCATCTCAGGAATATCAGAAAGACGAGTGCTTCCTCCACGGTCCTCTGAAAATGTCATTGGTGTTTCCAGTTCAGACCCATGAGGCCCAGTTGATGGAGCAACACTAGGCGTGAACATCATTTCAGTTGCGGTAGATGTTCCCACCTGGGACTCCATCCCTGACCCAAAAATATTAGCTGAGATAGGAGTCCAGTCATCTCTTCTTGAAGAAGGCATAAACTCGGATATTATATTGCTTCCAGTAGGGCCCTCATCATGTCTAAGATGCTCAATGTCCACGTCAACTTCAGGCATAGGAGCAGGAGATTGCACAACCCCAGGCTCTACACAAGCTGCAGGAGATTGCGGAACACTAGGCTGTGGAAATGCATCACTTGCTGGAGCAGAAGCTTCTGCAACACTAGGCTGTGGAAAAGCTTCACTTGCAACCGTAGGCGTTTCTACAACTGTAGGCTCTGAAAGAGTTTCCTCAACCAAATGGGGATGTGTAGCAGACAAGTCCTTGTAAATATCACAGAGGTCTGCAGACAACCCTGTAACAAAAAACCATCCATATTCTTGAGTCATGAGATTAATTCCTCAAAGTGACAGGAAATCAGCAAGAACAAATACTAGTTAAGATCCCACATACCGGTAATTAAGGGCTCATTAAACAACTTTTCCTTTCTTAATGTCTTCAACCTCCATACATCCAAAGCGGAACAAGGGGCATTCCTCCTCTTCCGCAACAAATTACTAGAATCATTGAGTGCCTTCTTCATGAACCTACAAAGCCCATGTTCTAAATCAGCTAAAAAAAGTCTGAAACACATAGAACAGAAAAGATGAAGTTTGTTTGATCAATCTTACTTATTTGATAAAGTTATTGCCTCAGAATCAAAGAGCTGTAGCCTTCTCTTTCTTGGTCTGGCTTGAGGTCGCTCAACAGGTGGAGTTGATTGAATTGCCAGTTCAGGTGAAACATGACCTGTAATAAGAGAACACATTGATATTCTGGCATAGAAGAGTACGTGACCATTATATCAAACAGTGGAAGATTTATGTACCCACCAAATGAAGCATTTATATCAAATACCACAGGACCATCTGGTGAGGCAGCAGAAGCCGGTGGTGGTTGTGAATGTTGCTGAAATGGTAAAGACTGTTCTCCAGATGCCAAAATGTCCTCCATATTAGAAGGGCTTTCCTTTTCAGGCATAACTTGGCCAAAGGTCCTGTTTGTTTCTGCTGTGTCATGCCCATGTCCTGGATACACTGGAGGAATATTCTCCGAGTGAAAATCATGTACAGCATCCCGCATAACCTCAATTTCTGGAAAATTTTGAGGTGAGCTGCCATCATGCAATCTGGCATCAAGTACTTCTGTCTGATTACTATGACCAGGATCTTGAACACCTAAATTAGAGTCCACTGGAAGTGTACTTTGTTGTTCTGTCTGATTATCTGGACCAGGATCTTGTTCTGTTGGATTAAGCACTTCTGTCTGGCGATCTAAAATACTGTCCACTGGAACTCCTGTCTGCATACTTAGACTTGGAACACTCAAACCCACAGTACCATCTACAGGCTGTGGGAGCACACTGTAATTATGAACAGACACTAAACTGTTACACTACTTTAAGAGACATATGTCACACACCAAAGAGACTATCAAGTAAAGAGAATGACATACTCTTCCTCCATTGGCTTGACACCAGAGTCAGGAACCTCTTCCTCTTGTGGAAATCCCATAACAATATCCTATACAATCCAAAGCTTATATTAAGCAATAGTACGACTGCAATACTTGAGCATCCAACAAGTGAATATAAAAAGATATGGAAATGACAGTAGACAATGATGCAAGTTTGAAAGAAAAAATGTTCAACCTCATCAAAAGTTATGGCTATGTAAGGATCAGTTCCAACAGGAATTTGATCTGCATCTCCATGAATAGCATATGTTAATAAATAAAACTCAGAGAAGATAAATTGTTATAAGACTAATCAGCAATTCAGTTACTTAACCTGTGAGTGTTATATCCTCCGGGCTTCTGAGGTGATTGTCATCATTCCTGATAATAAACATAATTTTGTTATCTTTATATTACAAACGGACCAAAAAAAGTAAAAGAAGAAAGCTAAATCAATTGAATTTACCCCTCAAATATGCTACTGTCCAACACCAAGTTATCAAGTTCAAATGTCTCTGGCAAAGTGATAGACTGAATTGGTGCTTGTCTCGCATCTTCTGGTAAATTAACTTCAATAGAACTGAAGGCCTTTCTTAACCAAGCCAAAGCAACATTGCAATCTTGGAATAAATAGTCAACTTTCTTGGAATAAATACGAACAACACCAAGCAGTAGATGACCTGACATTCTTAAAGCAATTGGGACTTTTGGATACATGATTTCATCTGGAACAACATTAACAGAAGATTGTCAGAAGTTTCATCATTATATGTTTTCTGAATGTAAGATCTTCTGTGCACTTATGATGAGAAAAACAGATCAACTAAACAGACTCCACACGTCCCATGGAAAACTCAGTCAATCAGCCACCCAAAAGTTATGACCTTCACAGTTCACATATAGCCTCGTTACTTTAGAAAGAGAAAAAAGTTGGCCAACTCATTTTTTTCAAAAACCAATACAGTTTGGATAGAAGCAATATTACAATTTTTTCTAGATACATATCAAAGATATATGAAATTAACTTAATTTTCCGTTTTTCATTTAACAATTATCAATTCATTAAAAGATGGACAAATCTTTGTGGAACCTTCTAATTAGCATACCCCAATTTTGTTTGTGAAGTGGCTTGGTTGTTTTCTTTGTTTAAGCAAGACAACATGGACACAAACAAAAAATGCCCCTTTTACCTACTACTGATTGTATCCTCCATATAAAGCTTCAATTCAATGCAGGTTGATTCAAATCATACAATTAACAAGCATAATCAGGGAAATGACTGGAAAAAACACCAAAAAATGTAATTTTAACAAAGAACCCAAAACCCCCAATTATTTAAATGAACCCAAATCCACGAGAAAATGAGAGAAACATGGAAAAATTGATAACAACTAAACAAAAAATCAAAACTTGGAAAATGGGTGAGAGAAAGGAACAGACCAACGGTGGAGAGGATATCGGTGGAGGTATAATGAGACTTCTTGAGCCTGTGTTGCAGATGAGCCGCGACCCATACTGTGCCCAACGGCCCTTTTTTTGCCAAAAAGGTGTGCGAATAGAACATCTTCTTCTTCTTCTCTGATTAGAGAATTGAATCTGTATCTTGATTGAAGCTTGCAGAGAGAGATTTTTATTTTTCTCTTTCTAGATACAGAGAAAGCAGAGTTTTTTTAATCCGGCTAGTTTCAGTCTCTCGGAGTGGGGTTAGGGTTTTGAATTAATGGGGATTTTTAGCGCGCGAAACGTAAAATGGCGCCAATTTAAGTGAAATTGATTTTTTTAATATGTTACACAAATAACCCTGATTTCTCCCATATACTGATAACGAAACTATAAGGGTAAAATTGCAATACAACGAATGAAGTATTTTTAAATAATTCAAAATAAACTTAGTACAGATGCATGTCCTTTTTCACTGCCATTTAATACAATTGTAATTTGTATATGCATGAATACTTATACAATTATATAAATGTTATTATTTTATTACAGATATTGCAAGTCTTGGAAACTTTTAATAGGTCGGAAATCATAAAATTTTGAATTGAAAATCCCAAAATTCTAATCAATACATTTCACTAACCAGTGTTTTTCAAATATACATGTAGATTGACATGACACATTTTAACCACAAAAAATAACTCAAATCTTTCTTTCCCTCTCCAAGTCAACCCAAAATATAACTCATCTTCTAATATAGGATTATAATTTAAATGTGATATAAATGCATCAAATTACATGCACCAATCATATTAGTTTTTCTTGTGTGAATGAAAAGTGATCACCCTCAAGATAAAAATCAACATTTTTTATTTTAAAATAGAGATCCAATGATTGATTGAACCATTAAAGTGTCCCATGAGTGGTAAATAGTACACAAATATCAACAACTATTCAGGATAAGAAAATAGGTAAAAGTCATATTTAATGTGGGTATCCAAGACTCCAACTACAGTCTACAACCCATGACGGAAAGATGCAGAACAAACAAGCCTCCGCATTTCATGGCATTCCAAGAAAAGCCAAAATTAGTAAATTACAATGAAACCTAAGTACAACTTTCATCCCAAAAAAAAAATAATAATAATCATTCCCGAATGTTCTCTTTTTCAATTTAAACATCTATATTGGCAAAAGTTCTCCTTGTCACTACAATGGATACAAAATACAGTCCTCTTCAAGCCGACGTAGCTAGGCTTTGTTCACACGAATCGTCTGCCCTTCCAATAACTGCAAATGGACAGAAGTGAAACATTATCATGTATTCTGGGACACATTTAAGAGATTTCAAGTTCAACATGTTTTTGTCAAAAGAAGGATATTATATAAACAGACAAACAAGTTAGATACGGATCATTTTTTATGATTTTATGACAGTAAGTTCTACTCGCAAGTCACAGGAAGGGTATTGTGAAAAGAAATGAAGAGACTAAGATGAGAACTGATCTAAATATGGATCAGAATCAGGAATGCGAACTCATGCATGCTTGTTGCACCATTTTAGAACTCAAACTTTCATATAAACATATAAGAAGGGACAAGGCAAGAGCAGCTTACAGCATCATTAAAAGATGAGATAGCCGCTTCTACATCCTCCTCTGAAGAAAATGAAACAAAACCAAACCCACTGGATTTTGAGGTCCCAGGGGTCCGTGTAACCTTTGCGCTAAGAACCTTTCCCTTCTCTGAAAAAGACTTCTTGAGAATTTCAGTGGTAACTGTGCTTGCAAGATTTCCCACATAAACTTTGTGAGGGCTGTCAATGAATTCCTCAGCCTGAAGAACTGACAAATCCACTGGTGTTAAAGGCTTTTCAGTTATGTTTACTTTGATCTCACGTCCTCCAATTTCCTGTCATTGGAAAACAGATGGACCTCGTCAATCCTTCTCCTTCATCATATACATGATACATAATAATGTTTATAATATGTCGCTGAGTATTTCCTGTCATATAAAAAACATGAATGCTTACAGTGCCATTCAGCTTCTCTATAGCAGCTTGTGCATCCTCAACGGTCTTCATTGTAACAAATCCAAACCGACGGCTTCTTTTAGAATACCTATCAACCATAACCTACAAAAAAACAATGGACAGAAGGTTATGTCAAATTTCAAATTATACAAGAGACAAACACCCCACCCAGACACACACCTCTCTCACTGAGCTACATCTGTACAATTCACTTCTCAATGGCTACTCCCTTTGTGTTGACTAGTTTGCACTTACAGTACAAGAATTATAAATATATATACTTAACCCCCACCCACAACAACCAATTCAACAGCAAAAGCCATGTTAATTCAGTAACACAAATGCTGAGATGTTACTTCAAAGGACGAAAGGGCACAATGATGTGCAATTGGCCTGAGACAAATTAGGGTTAAAATATTACCCAGTCATAGTTTAGGTTGATGAGTGAAGATGTTACATAAGACATTGGCTATACACTGTTCATAGATTCTCCAGCTACAATGCAAGTTGACATGAACCATACAACATCATGATACAGGAAAATGTGAGGATGGCTCTTCCATCCCCCACCAATATGGGTTGTTTTCAGCTCAAATATGTAGGACTGGTGGCAGATGTCAATTAACACATTGGTTCATTCCAAAGACTTGATATTCTTCCAAGTTAACCATATAGTAACAATAACAGAAACTGCATTTGCTACTCCACAAAGGTATTTTCAGCTCAAAAAGATAATAGTTAAAAGGTTATGCAAGGTTCAAGAACAGCAAGTGTTGCCACATTATGGCAAATTACATAATGCTACCTACTTAAGAATCGCTAATTTATACCACCATTTGGTTTCCTCCACTACATCTTTGTCATTTGCAAATCATCACATAAGTAAGAATGAAAGGCCATGGTTACAATAACGTGCTTTACAAAATACTAAACACCATGGAATGCTCTTGCAAAGAAGCCTATACATACAACACACAAACCAAACAGTAACCTAATTGAAAACCCATATGATAAATAATTCCTACAAAGATTGCCACAGAAAAAGATAAAACTTTTTCTCCCATCTCACCAACCAAGTACCAACAAACAATGAGTGCAAAATTAGCCAAAATGTGCTGACACGGAAACACAAATTTGAGTACGAAAGTTCACGAGAAACAAGCTAGCGGTACCTCAGCTTTCTCAACAGCTCCATGTTCCTCGACAAGCTTCCTTAGCTGGTCGTTGTTAAGTTTCCGCGGGATGTTGCCAACGTATAATTTTCGCTCCGCCTCCGGAGCAGAAACGGAGGTATCTTGGGCGGCGACAAAGAGCCTTGTTTTGCAGAGTTTGGGGGTCAGAAACAGAGAAGCGGGGGCGAATTTATGGTTGATATGGAAATGGAAGGAGTGGTTTGGCTGGATTGTGATGGGTTTTGCGGAGTGGTGGTGGAGGAGATTGGGTTGTGCCATTATAGAAGATAGAGAAGCCATTTTCGTAGTGTTGCCTGAGTCGCAGAGAAGAGAAGATATTGAAGCGAAGCGAGTGGAAATTTGGGGGTTTTGGGACTGAAATTGGGAGTGGAATGTGAAGCAGAGGCCGGATAGGGGGTTTATCACGTTATCCGGTTATGCTCAATGGTCACCCGCAGGTCACTCTTTCACATTCTGTAATGTGACAGTACCAACTAACATTTCATTGATTTCAACTTATTCTTTTTTTTTTTTTTTTGGGCATTAGCCATGTTTGGTCTTGGGGATGGAGAGGGAGGCTTGGACCTGCATTTCTCGAGTTTGCGCAATCGAAATACACCATTGACAGAGACTTTAATGTATATTTGGGAAATTGCTTTAAGTGTGAGAGTGAAAATCACAAAGAAAGAATCTGAATCACACATTGATATGAATGACTTTAGACAACATTTCTAGAAAGAAAAAGTTCATGTGTAAAATGTAAAGAATCAACTCAATTAAAAGTTTAAACTGATATTTGAAGCTTCAATAATAGTTTTATACTTTAACCCCTCACGTGCAAGCTAAAATTTAATATGACCAGCGGTATGATTCGAATTCGGGACCATTTGTTACCAATGCTCTAATACCATATGTAAAGAATCATCTCAATTAAAAGTTTAAACTTAGAGCTGAATGTTCAATAATAGTTTTATACACTTACCATAAAATGTGAGGATTTATGGATTTCTTTCCTTAAACAAAAGAAGAAGTATTTATACTTGTATATGAAATTTGTCACGTGTTGTCGTGTGATAGGTTGTTTGAAGGGGCGTTATCAGCTTCAATTTTGGAGTTCTATGCTTTCGGATGCACTATATGAGTTTTGGAGCACTTAGATGCTCAAAAAATGAAGCCTCTACATCCACAAGTAGCGTTTTAGTATCAAAATGATGCTCGGGTGTCATGTGTCGTATTATTTTAGATACTTTAATTTTTTTTATTTTTCATGTACCATCAATGGTTGACTACTAATTTTGCTCGAACTGTCGGTGATATAGTAGAGGAGGGTGTTGGATCTTGTTGTATTCTCTCTCATCTCTTTCCTTTTTTGGTTTCTCGTCAACTTAAAAGTGTTCAATGATCAAGTAATTATGATGCCAACTTCCATTTTTTTTATAGAAAAATGCAGTCAAGTGTTTTGACACTCTTTTTCTTCCACCAACACTTAACAGTAGAGCTGAGCAAAATGAAACTGGAACCCGCTGGATTGCTCAAAAGATCAGGAACCGGAACCAAAAATTAACCGCCCATGCAACCGTTAGATTCGGTCGGTCGACATTTGGACCGTCCGCTCATTACTGGTGTGATCAACGGTCCC
>JAYMTA010006155.1:0-10679 GCA_036897625.1 Pelargonium cotyledonis | reverse complement strand
TGGGGTGTAGGTGGAAAAAGTGAGGGTTATATTGGAAACACACTAAATTATCTTGTAATTATTAATTTTTACAAAAAATAGAAACAAGACACTTATTTTAGGACAGAGGAAGTAGTTATTTTGACAATTTTTCTTGTTCCCATACCTTAGAGGAGGGAAAAAAAAAAGTGATGAATATATATGTTTTGAAAATGGACCAAACAAAAGCTATAAGAGTTGAGTTTGGACATAATTGGGCTTTATGGACCAAACAGAAGCTATAAGAGTTGAGTTTGGACATAATTGGGCTTTGTGTGTTGGTTGGCCCATTCTATTGGATATGAAAAGGCCCAATGATTTTTCCATTTTTGTCTTACATAAATACAAATCAATTACTTTTCATGAACTTCTATAAAACTAAAACAGAATTTGGATTTGATTGAAGAACAAAGAAAAAAGAGACATTTCATTACACAGCACATTAGCACCACTAGAGTCCCAAAATTTGTACAAAGTTACAAAAACAAAAAGGTAACAACAAAGCTTAATATATAATATTTTACATACACATATGCCATGACATGTTTGCCACAAAACCTAATAATATATATGGCAAACTAGGATCTACCCTGTACCAATTCCCAAATTTGGTTTTGGAACCATTTTTATATGTACAAGACCAAAACACAGTGACTCATGATCACCTACACCATTTCTATACCCAAACCTGAGAAATTGACTTACTTGAAGAACAGCTCTTCCTCCATCTTGCTAGATGTAACAAGAAAGTCAGCACCTCTGATGGGTCCTTCAGAGAATAGGAAGCTTTTGTGTCCTTTGGAATTGAGGACACTATTATTGGGTGCCCTTTTCCTCTCTTTCGTAAAACCTGCAGGAGAGATGACAATTCAATTCGTTTCGTAACTAATTCTAATAACTTGTTGATTCAATCATTCCGAATGTATTAGATCATGTTCGTGTTCAACATTTGACTAAATTGGTCGTGTTTGTGTTTGATCGGGCAACGCCCTTCAACACACACTTACACACCACAGACATGACTCGCATAAATTGTAAGCTCTAAGTTTATGCCAGAGAGGGGATTTAGGGAGAATAAATCGACGACTATATACATATATATATGAGTATATGAGTTTAGACACACTTAAATTTTCTCTTCTACAAATTCTCAAATAAAAAAAAAAAAAAATTATCTTCTTCAATGTCTTTTGATGAATAAAGTTGTTACTTATGAATTACCTTGAAAGCATCTTCGTCAGATTTGTCGTCTCCAATGTATAGGGGGATAACGTCGTTGCAATTGCTAAGCCCTAAAGTGTCGAGCAAATATTCAAGAGCGTGACCTTTATTCCACTCTATAGATGGCCGGATTTCCAAAACCTGTTCGTAACATTGCACGTAAGAACAACGAAGACTTATTAGGAGGGTTGAACGTTAAGAAACCACAAAAATAGAAGTTTTTAGTAATATTTATTGTATGTCTAACCTTTTTGCCCTCAGTTAAGCGAAAATTGGGATAATTTCCAAGTACAGATTTCACTCTCTCTTCCAACGTAACATAGTCCTGCAGACACACATACCGTAATGACAAAAATATATTAATATCAACATTAATATATACTGATACGTGATATTACCTCTAAACTAGAAAATTAAAGAACTGAAGTGAAATTTCTACCTCATCTTTTACTTGTCGATAATGAACAGAGACACAAAATCTGTTGTCCTCTACTCTTGCACCTTGAATGTTCATCATTTTCTCCACCAACAAAGAGTATATCTGTCGAAAACACATTCAATTGTCCATTTTAGAAATTTGGTATGCATGCAAAACGTTACATGTTATCGTGTTTATTGGTCTAAAAATATAGTTTATTCTTTTTTATTACCTCTTGCATTGCAGGCAAGAATTTCTTAGCCGGTTGAAAGAGAGCTTCATTAGCCTAAAACACGAATTAAACTTCATTATAAATATAACAATTTCTCACATATTCTTGATCTAATTGAAAGTAGCAACACTAATTACCTCTTTGCCTGGAGATAGGTACTTCGCATCAGAGTGCCTGTGTTTCCGAGGCGGAGCCATTATATCCATCCCATGACTCCCAGCGTAGTATACATTCGTTAGCTGTACAAATTCTTTTACCTAAACCGAGAACAATTCAATTAAGCTCTTTATCATCATCGCGTGTGCTAATTTCTTGTTACTCGACGTGTAGTTGGTTGATAATTACCTTTTCTCTGCTTCTCCCGCTGATTATGGCTGTCGGGAAATACTTGGCTACCTCCTGAACCGCTGCCCGCATCTGCCATTTTTATATACAGGTATGGCATGATTGAATGATTAGATACAGAGTGTGCATGAAATTAGAAAGTGCATGTAAAGATGAGTTAGTTAGTTAATTAATTAATTAATTGATTAATTACCTCGTCGGACATGAAAGCACGATCAGGATCGTTAACAATGGGCGAGAGGGTTCCATCATAGTCCAAAAACACAACTATCTTCTTCCCTTTCGCGGATTTCATCATGCATTCAAACGAATCCAATGCTGATGGATGCTCCGCCTATCATTTCACGTGAAAATGTTACATATCACATATGCGAGAAAGTTTACGTGCACAAAAACATGGAAATTGACTTTGAAAATGTCTAAACAAGAACAAAAATTCAAAGAACCTTGTATATAATTTTGATAAGATCATTTTTTTTACATACCACCCAAGATTCGTAAGTAGTTGTAATATTGGAGGCAATAGTTGCACCAGCAAGACCGGTAAAATGAGAGTTGGAGCCTCCGCCTCTGGCAGGAGTAGCCGATGAGCCATCAGTAATGACGTTCATGCCCTCGTTCTTCAGTTTGGAGATTGGCTGCACCTTTGGCTTGCCAGAAGGAGATTTTTGGAATCCAAAGGCTTGCTTAAGCTTTGCCATGTTCTTCCTCCACATATCTGATCATCAAATTGTTCAAAAACAACCAAAAAAATGTCACACACAACTACAAGAAAGGTGATGAAACAGTAACTAAAATGAAGAAACACAAGCAACAAAAGGCACAAATCTAAGGAAGTGAATACCAATTTGTGGCTTTAGGAATGGACCAATTGAGACTCAGATGTTGGAATTAATGATCTCTCTATGTCTCTTCTATATGGGTTTGGACAAGAATTTAAAGCCTATGATTCATGGGAATCCTGAGGATGTGGGCCTCCACAGAATAATGACCCACACATGCCTTATCAGATTCTCCTTTGTATCTATATATGTGTGTTTCCAGTTCTAGGAAATATATATCCACATTATCATCTTCATGGATTTTATTCCATGTGGTCAATAAATGATAAATCTTCTTTTTACCATATCTTACAAAATAGTACAATAGTATCTATGGAAAAAAGAACAGATAATGAAATCTTTATCTTATTAAGATGCATTTATACAATTATTTGAGTTAACTTGGTATGCTAAGCAACCACTATATTCTTAGAATAATTACAATATATCGCAATATTTATTACCCCACGCGGGCTAGTTGATTCCTATTTGAGACAATTATTGTTAGAAATAAAAACTCAATGTACATAACACATATTTTCAAACAACAATCTAGATGACAAATTTCACGTCATCTTTTATCATACCGTGTATGTGGTATACTAATACACCAAAAACATTTAGATATGTATCATTATTGTTATATCTCATTTTGGCTCATTACTTCGAACAATTGTTTTACAATATTTGATTAGAAACTCTAAAAGAACTTTCCAATTTCATCTAACACCACATTCATGCTATCCAATGTGGATGTGTCTCTAGCCATACACCATGATTTTATCATGATCAACTAGTTAGGTCATAGGATAAAAAGTCTATACCCAATATGATCTTAGTATAGGACATATATAAGTAAAATTATATGTATGAGATAAGGTGGTAGGTCACCATTTTGGTAGTTATTGTAGTAATAATGTATGCAAACATTCATAATACACAAACACGTAATATTATAATTATAGTACAACTATTCAAATCATTGGTACTACTAAAGCTAATCAAAGAAAGTGACCAACCCACTACTTTGAACCCAACTAGGTTCTATTATTATTCACATACAAACAAAACCCTAATATAACGACTAAATCAATGGAAACAAACTAAGGCGTTAACGTAAAAATTGGGCTAATGGGAGTTTTTTATTCTCAAGAGGAGTTTTCAAGAAAAGATGGAGTTTCAAGTGTTGGGCATAGAAACAAATAATTTAAACTAAAGAAAGGTCACTTTCTATGGTAAACTTTTTTCAAAGAGAAGTAGAGAGATAAAGAAAAATAAAGGGGGAGAAAACATAATTATTGAATAAGTTAGATTCGATGACTCAACATTGCATGGATGATTTGAGAGGTTGTGTCTAGTAGGGTTTCAATCAGCTGATTCAGATGAAAATGACACGCCGTGCAGGTTGCTGGGGTTTTCAAAAGTTCAGGTTACACATGGAACTTTGGTCAGATTAACTACTTTTTTTTCAACTCCTAGCCTATGGTAACGGAATGAATACCTAGTGACAAGGACAACTTTTATTTGTTAACAATTATTCAATATTTACTGTTTATGGACAGCGCATGGACAAGTCATAGCGATAGTATTATACAAATTTACCTTATTTTGTTACTTAAGTCGATAATTTGGACTCGAATATTTAAATACTTATGAATAACCTTTGTTGTTTGAGTCTAGAAAATGTGTTGGTTGTGCAAATATGTTCTATTAAAGACTTTATAGGTAAAATTCTCAACCTAACCTGACTAGTAGCTCAAAATCCAAGCCACTCATATATGAATCTCTTGTGTATTAGATTTGGATTAGGATTTAGGCATATTCAAATCGTGCCCAACACATGAATCTTGAAAGATCAATTCTACTCTTCAAATGTGACAATATTTTGAATTTCGGATTACATTTTTCAGGTTCAGTTTGAAAATGTCTAACTCGACCTAAAAGATATTCGGGTTGCAGGGCCAAAGCAAGGTCATGTTTGAGTTTTACAAGCAAAATGTGCGGGTTTTCTTGATCCATCCCATAAATTTCCGAAGACAATCATTTCCCAACTTGATCTGACCCAAAATTTGGTAGAGTCCATTTCATGCGACATGCACCCAAAAAAATACAGGTCAATTTTCAGGTGTCCTAGAGTACGTGTCTAAATTACCAACTCTACTATACTTCTGAGAGTTGTGACAAAAAACCTATGTTCACAAATAAAATTTTATTAGCTTAATCAATTCATACTATTCTGACAAACAATGTTTGTGCAATCAAGTGTTCTCTAAATTAAATTATACATAATGCTTCAAAATTTCAAGTGTGTGATCAGGTTTTGATCTAGGTCTAACATGCATTGGATTTCAAGAGCATGGGAAAACAAGCTACACCAAGACATGACCACACTAGAAGAATCTTATGTGCACATATACCTACCCATGAAGATGCACACCAAACAGCAACATAGAGCCAAAAAAGAGTGATATTTGAAAAAAGGAAACAACCTAACTAGGCATGCAAGAACACAGCACAAATGGTGTCAAATAGTGATAAAGTTGTAAAAGAGGGGACCAAAGTTGGAAGTGCATAACAAGTGAAGCACATTAAGGTGGCAACTAGAGCATTTTCTCACATGCAATGACAAGCAAAGGCAATTAAAAATCTGAAAGTTGGTAAAACACATGCACAACACATATACATAATTTATGGTTTGATAAATCGGGACTTGCGAGGTCTTAGGAAATTTTTTTTAATCCAAAATTCACTGAAACGATAGAGCTGTAGATAATGAAGATGAAAACTATAAAGAGATTTTCTTTTAACTTTAAGAGCATTTGTGATCTGACTCACTTTCTAGAGACAGGTAGCAAAATAATGGACTATATATGCACAACACTTTCGGCAAGTTTTAGTGACTATTATGGATTTATGTTCTTCTCCATTATCACTTTGAACATATAAAGATATATATTTCTAGGGAGAGAGCTGACAATTTGTGTATGCTTGCATGTCGTGTTTGCATGTTGAAAGACTTAATTACCACACGTTTAGTAACTGTGTTGTGCAACGCAACATGAACACGATATGTTTAACAATGTAACTAAATATGTTGTGTTAACACAACACAAAAACGACATAAGACATTATGCAAAACAGAACCAGCACGTTCGAAAATTATTAATTGTACGTAACATTGTGCAAAACAGAACCAACACGTTCGACAATTATTAATTCTACATGTTTTAGAGGCCTAACATGGTTACTAAACGTGTAAGATTCTCCAACTCAAATACGACACGATAACAAAAGATGGACCAAACATGCTAATATTGTGTGTTATAACACAAACTATTAGCTCTAGATTCGGAAATAAGATATTATGGAGCGATCCATCACGGAAAACAAATAATATCCGGGTGAATCAAAACTTTACTAAGAAGATTCAATTATTTGTTGTAAAATGAGTCATTAGTATGCATCCAAGTGGTGTAATTTGCCAAGAAAGATCAAACTATTATTGAAAAAAAGGAAAAATAATAATTATTTAACTTATAATAGAGGCAAGACAAGGCACGTAAAGTTGATAAAAAAATTATAGCATTATTTTATTGCTTATTTTCCTTCTTTTTCACTCTCTTCTACCAGATGGGAACTTTCTGAAAATAACACATGAAATGATACCGAAAGAAATATGCCACAAAAGAAAAAGAGCAAAAAAAAAAAACAAAACTTTAAAGAAACACAGTACTGCAATCTAAACAAAGTAGAACACTGAATAAGAGCCCACAGATTCATCAATCAAAAGGCACAGATCAAGAAACCGAAAACCGAAAAACAAAAACAAAAACAAAAACGAAAGTTTCTTTTGTTAATGTGAGATCGATGAACCGAATCACATGAAGTCACTGCATATGCAAACCAGTGCTTCCACACCAGGCAAAACACAAGCACATGACACTGCAACATTGACAGATCACAGTTCAAACGACCAAGAAAGCACACACAACGCCACGTATCAAGAACACTTGTATCCTGGTAAGCCACGAATTGACTCGCACTATATTATATATGCTCGTACGTAGAAGAAAACAACCTTGACTTTCGTAAATTGATGTGTGAATGCAGGATCGAAACACAGTCACATACTTCAATCTTTATGAACATAAAGAAATGGAAAATGAAAAGAGCTTTAAATGTCACGACAAAGAATGGAAATGACAGGCAAACATGACGTGTCCGATGGGGATACAGTTATTTTATAGCTTTAAACATCTGAATGTTGTACGGTTGACGCGTCATATACGAGGATTTTAGAGTAGTTTAAACGATTTTTCGTACTTACTAGCAGACACTATAATACAAGACGGAAATGTCCATGTCCAAGAAATTAACTTGAACTGCAGTGAATTTGTTATGAAAGTCCGGGTTGGAAATAAAATATTCGCAAGAGAAATGCCAGCTAAAATGCAGTAGTTCACGTCCGGATCAAGACAAACAAAAATGCAACTGTAGTAACAAAGTTTTACAAGGAAGAAACTAGAGATAATAGCGTAAAGAATGTGCCTTCTGGAGAATTTTTTTACAAGGATGACTTGCTACAAAGTTAAAACAGAAATCTTTAGTTAGATTAATACGTTTGTGACTTTTTCACTTTGACCATATTTTGTATGTTAAGCAAGTATTGAAGTAGGTATATACATGCATCATCTATATTGATAATAGTTGTCATGACAACGATTTTTGGAAGGCGTCGTCTTTAATATTTTCAGCAACGGATTTGTTTTGTCCGTTACTGATACTCTTGACAATCAAGTTTCATCATCATCTTCCTTATTTTTAAGGAGAGCACTGAGACTATTCGCGATGGTTATGTGGTAGATAAACGTGTTTACTCGCGATAAGAAACAATACAAGTAGAGTAACCTATGTAAACAAACATTAAAACTACTCTAAATGAACATTTAAGGATGATTTATGTTGTGCTTGTTGGCTTAAATATAAGAGGTAATAGGATAAGTTTGGTGTTTCCCAAAATATATGAATTCCCTATTCCTATTCTTAAAATGAAATTAAAATCTTATTAGTGCTTAACACCTAATGTTACGAGCTACGTGTAACATATTAACGAGATTACATATTTTAACGCTACGTATTGTATATCAAGATCGTAATGTGCATTACGATGATGAAATACGGTATTGTGTATTTAATGTGCATCATGATATGTGTACTAATTAAACTACAGTATTTTACGTGTATTTCATCTTGTGTTAGCCTATGTACAGCGAGGAGTTCCACATGAAAAAAATTCGTAGAATCAAAGACCAGATTTAAAGGTAGAAAAGACTAAAGTTGCATGGAATGTTTCGCGTTGTCGCAACCGCCACTCGCCATCACAACATGACCCTCCAAAACCGTTTTTTCTTCCTCCATCCTAAGTCGTTTCATACAAAAGCGACAACCTATATTATTTTCCGTTTCTTTTTTCAATGTCTTGGTGGGCCCCACCAATGTTGGCATCTGTCACCATACACCTGGCACCTCCTACCACTGCGATTACACGTGTCAATCACGCTAACCCCACTACAAACTACGACTTGCTTTTAAATCGGATTTGTTTAGATTCATATTGATAAAATTCGAATCACGAGTTTTGTAAAATAAATTTGATATGACTAAACAAGTCAAATGAAATTAAATTTTGGATGCCTACGTAGTTTGGATTTAGATTTTTAACTCAACTCTAAACTCGGTATAAAGTAGTACCCAGATCCACAAGCTACGACATGCAATCATTCGGGTTTTGGCAAAGTTCGGGTTAGAAATTTTTAGTACAAGTTCAAAATACTTAATATGATCATGCAAGGGATTCAAAAGGTAAATTTTAAGTTTTATGTGTAAATGCGATAAATTTATACAAATTTGTGCGATCCAATTTTCGAGTTTATTAGAAGTAACTTGAACTTGATTTTTTTTACTAGTTCAGTGTGTTAACAGTTTCAGGTTGAAGTTGTGAGTTATAAGTTATAACAGTTGGTTTTTGGACTCATCTTCGGTCAATTCTCGAAACCTATTTACTTTATGGGCCATAACTGGACACGTTATACGTTAAAAAAGCACTAAGTAACCGAAAATCGCACGAGCCAAAAACAAACTACTAAGTGGCGCGTGAAACACATACTCACCAAGTCCAAGAGAAATCGCGTGTTTCACGCAATCATGCCCCGCGTGAGACGGACTCTGTAGCGACCTCTTCGAAAACGAACACCAACTGAATTTTTGTTTGGCTCCAAATTGTTTTAGCTCTCAAAAAAGGAATTATTATAGTAATTCAAAATTAGAAAATCAGAAACCAAAACATGGCGATGGCAATGAATCACCGGTTTCCGAGGTGAAGACGCACCAATGAGAAACGCCAATCAAACTCGCCGGAGATCGAGATCTACGGCGCGGCACTATCGACGGAAAATTAAGAGAAATCAACTAGAAATCGGCATTTGTAGGGAACTCAAAACTAGCCAGCCGATCGCCGGAGATCGCGATCTACGGAACGTTCACCGAAAATTTAATAGCATTCACCGAGGTGAAGAACATTTGAACAGTACGCAATTATATACCACCAGAAATCGGCATTCGTACGGAACTCAAACAAATTGAATTAAAACAGAAATGATCTGGAACGAGAACAGCATTACGAACAGAGATTCGAAATAATAACATGCAGAGATCTTAAGAGAGAGTGTAAAAAATTAAGCAAAAACAGCTTACCGGACTTGCGATTTAAATTTTTCGATCGATTTCCTGCGTGTGAATTTGAATTCTGGTTCTGAATCGTTCGATTGATTGAAATGGAGCTGAGATTGATCTAGAGATTGAGAAGGATCGAGAGAGGGAGAGATTGAGCTTGAGAGAAATGTGAAGAGAAATGCGAGAGGTGTGACTTGTGAGGGAGGAAGAGAAATGAGAAGCAGAGAGGACTTATTTATAGGAGGAGAGGGTTTAAGGAGGTTTTGGAAGTTTGTACAATGCCATGTGCTATTCTAAAACATTTGTTTTTCTTTTTTCAATTTATTTTTGTAACACATCACTAATATTTGTGAGAGAAAAAACAAAAACAAGTTTGTAAAGAAAAATGGGTTTTACGCTCTCCAAATAAGGAGGTGCTGTTTAGGGTTTCAAGTGTCAGTTTTTAGTAGAGTTTAGTGGAGAAGTTGGCGGCTTGAGATCAGATCGGAGGAAGGAGTGCGAGATCGTGGTTGGCGTTCAAAGGAAGAAGAAGGAGAGCACATGGCTTGGTCGGTCAGCAGTTACAGTTCTCGGCATACGCTTTTGACGGTGACAGTGGGAAATGGCAAAAATGGGTGATGCGGGGGAGGCAGCAACAGGTCTGGGTCGGGGCCTGGCGTTGGGGCCGCTAGAGGAAGAAGAATCAGGTGGCCTTGAAGTGCAGCCGGAGGTGCCAGATAAGGTGGGAGGGGTGCGGCCGACATGGAGAGTGGTTGGGCGTTTTTTGACTCAAGCGGTAATTAATTTTGACGCCATGAGTCAAATGATGGCCTCTACTTGGAAGCCGGCTGCGAATATGCGATCCATGGAGGTCGTGGATGATGACATAAGGTACAAAGAACAAAGATTTATT
>JAYMTA010006154.1:0-10680 GCA_036897625.1 Pelargonium cotyledonis | reverse complement strand
AGAAAAGGGGGGGGGGTGGGGTTTGGGGTGGCCGTCCCCCGTGGGGTGTCGGGGTCCCCTCGCCCATTGGAGATTGGTTTTCCAATACTGCCTTTGTCGTGCTAGGTTTCGTGTTAGGACCTAGTAAGCCTGACCAGGGTTCGCAATTGCAGGGGTTTCAGTTTATTGTTAGTGGTTCTTTTCTGTTTCCTTCGTTTGTAGTTGGTTTTTATTTTGATGTTGCGGTTCAGACTTTGTTTGGTTTGGTTATGTTTTGTTTTCGTTTCATGTGATTTGAGAGTTGTTTGGTTATGAGGGTGATGGATATGAATGGGGTTAGTTCGCCTCATGCGTCATCGGATCAGGGATGATAGGCCTCGAGAGGGATTTCTATGATCTTTACCTGTTTCGGAGTACTGGAGTCAGTATGCTTGGTTGTATTATTTCGGTTATTAATATAAAGTGAATCCATTTTCAAAAAAAAATTTTAAAGTACGAATTTTAGATTTTTAGATATTTTAATTTAACTAGCTGTTAACGAAATTATTTAATATTGATTGTTAATTTAAAACAATCAAATAAATTACTACTTCCGTTTTAAATTAAATGACATTATATAATTCAATTTTCATTTTAAAATGATGTCATTTTCGATTTTTAGCAAACATATATACATGATTTTTCCATAATATTATTAGCCATAATGACTTTTATGTGGAAATTCATAAATTTTTAGCACAAAAGTTGAATACATATAGGTGAGTTTTGTAGCTTTATCTTAAAGGTAACAAAGTCATTTCACAAAATTCTTAAATATTTGTGAAAAACTCAATAACACATTGAATTTAAAATAGAGACAATAATTAATATCTATTTAGCACTAACATTTAGTTATTTTGAATTTTTTTCACAATTTTTTGCAACTTTACATATTGACACTTCATGTCTAGCTAAATTACTATTTCTTACTTTAAATGACACGTTAGCATCATGCCATTAGAGTTAACATTTCACTAATCGTTTAGTCAAGTTAATTTTTCACTCTTCCCAACACAATTTCACCCTATTCAATAATTAAGTGTATTAAATTGTTTTTAAACAACTTTTCATTTATTATTTTACATAAATTCATTTTGTTTTTCCTAAAAACAAGAGTTTAAGTTATGATTAGTATCACATGTGAATGATACTCATAGCTTTATCAACCCACAATAGAAACATACAAAACATTTTGAATAATTAAGGTCAAATTGAGAAAGAACAATTAATATAGTACATGGAATTTGATTAATTTAATGAATGTGATTAATTAACCCCAAGTTGTGGTTGGAGGACACAAATAGATTCTCTAATCCGTGTGTTTTTGGCAGGCCTAGCCTACAATATCACATGCTCGTAATTAACAATCAATATCACCTTGTCGAGTAGCAATAAAATTAGTACCAAATTATGTGGTTGGGAGAAGTAAACAAAAGATGAAAGTTTATTTTGTTGTGTACTCTATTTTCTTACCATTTTAGAATTATATTCTATTTTGTGTAATTGAAAATAATTTGCTACTTCCCTCGATCGAGAAAATAATTTGTCACTACCAAGTCGTGTTTCGGCCAACTCTTTTTAGGTTGGCCAAATCATGAGTCGGAATAATTATATCTATATTTACATGTAAAATTAGATCATTGAACTAACTTGAAGAAAATGTGGTGAGATTCATTCGATTGAAGCGCTGGTTATCCGAGATGTTCTTCATTGGATAAGCTCGTGTGGTTGGAACAATGTTGACATCGAAACAGACTCGACAATTGTGGTGCATGCTTTACAAATTGAAGGGGAGGCCTCACCCAATATCATTGGTTTGGTTATTTATGATATTTTAGCCATGCTGGCTAGTTTGGGTAGTGTTACTTTTTCTTTTGTAAATAGATATGCGAATCGAGTGGCTCATGTATTATCTAGGTCCTCATTATCCTTGTCCGATATTGACGGGTGGGTTGGCTCCCAACCTCCTGAGCTTATATCCCCGCGTTTGCTTGCAGATTTGAGTTAATAATAGCATCTCCTTTGGTTAAATAAAACTAACTCGAAGAAAATATTGGTTAAATAAAACTAACTCGAAGAAAATATTAAAATAATAATATAATATTCTCTGTAGTAGTGTATGAGGGAAAGTTGGTATATAAAAAATAATATAGGTGATTTGACATTGATAACGCGTGGTAGTTAACGTTGTCATTATTGTCTTGTCTTTTCTATCGCACTCCAGTCCTAAACGAGGTAAACAATTATCACGTAAAAACTTAAAATTACTCAATACATATTAAGATTGTTGCCTTTTGTGTTTTTGAGAGATTATTCATAAGGATAGGGAGAGTATTGATGGTTAGAATGAAATACACTTCCTTTTCTCGAAATCTCCTTCAAAATCTTTGACCAAATTAGTTTTTGCTTGTAGAATCCTATTTCTATGGGACGGAATGGTGGAGTAAAAAGAAACAATAAGATTAATATAATTACTAAAATACAATTTAAAACAAAATAACATGATAAAAATTTAATTGTCTGTAACAAACACTCTTACAAACTAGTCGATAATAAAGGCGGTGATGGCAATACGACGTCTACAAGTGGATTGAATGAGAGGAGATAGTGATGATGAAATCAACGGACGAGAAAAATTAATCAAGTCAAATATGTGTTTATTCAATAGAAATAATGAAAAAAAAAAAATGAATGAACCATCGCGGATAAAATAATTTGGTGGTGTTTCATTTTTTTTATTATCGAGGTAAAGTTTAAACATAGACGTATTGAATGGGCAGCTTTCTAAAATTGGGCCTTACAGGCCCATAGTTAAAAAGATAGAATTCTAAATTGGCCCAAATGCCCAATTAAGCAACCTTGCCAAGCCTCAAGTAAAAGGCTTGTGGGTTGTTCTGTTTGGCTGCCGAGAAAATTCGATATTGAGAGGGAAAAACGAAACAAATGGAATCACTCAGCCTGGTAAGCAATTAGATTCACTTCTCAAAATTTCAGAATTGAACGATCTCAGCCTACAGGAGTTTTTCTCATTCCCGGACCACTAATACCAATCGATGAATTTTTTTTTTATCATGGAAATTCGAAAATTTTCGTGATCATTCCTCGTCGATTTCTCCCCCCTTTTTTTTTTTCTGCATCCATAGTCCTTTCGAGGGATGCGAAGAAGGCTACACAATGTGTACGGACGGAGGAGGAGATTGAAGCATCGGTTCTGCACTTATGGAGGTAACCTCCTACCTCAGTCTCTTGAACTTGAAGTCTGGAACCATTTTTTGTATTCGTTGTTTCTCTGGGATACACATTTGCAACATTGTTGATGCTCATGGCTTGCTAGAATTCATAGTTTAAATTGATAGTGCGATTGTAATTTGCTTTATGCGGTATCGCTTGGATATGCCCACAACCTGTTAGTTGAAATGTCCGAATTTGGTATTAGCTTGAAATGGATGATTTGCTTGATGCCCTCATTTGGGTATTCAACTTAAAGGGCTTTGTTAACTTTTTGATAAGAAGATTACTAGGATATGTTATACTGTGCATTCTGCAGTACTACGTTATGAGTTTTATCTGAGAATCTGAATTGGTAATGGTTGAATATTATAGCCTATAGGTTGCATCATGAATGTAGTTGTTGCATATTATAGGTCCTGCTGTTATTTAAGGAATGGTACACTATTAGAGTCATATATACATACATACATTATATTATATATTTCCATACTATATGGTTTAGCTATATAATTTGCAACTGTATTTTATGTACTAACTAAATAGCTATTTGTGTTTAGCTTCATCTAATAAACAACTTAACAGTTAATTACCGGACAAATGGTCAAATGCTTTATTGCATAGTTTTGGGAGCAGACATCATCTTTCAAAATGGCATGGAAAGATATCACAATCCAAGTTTTTGCTATGGGGAATATATGTTTGCCGGGAAAATGATATTTAAAAGTTAAAATGTTTACTCATCTTTGTTTTTTGCATGTAAAATCTTAGTTAATCTTGAGGAAACAAGTATGACTGCAACATCCACATGCAAATGGTGGATAAAATTGCATGAAGCAATCAAATAGTGTGATGAAAAGGTATGGAAGAACAATTGTAATTTAAGTCCTACTGCATGCTGTTCCTTGAAAATCGTAATGTAGTTTTCGAATTATGTAACTATGAATTTTGGAGATATAATCAATGGGACAGGATATTTTAAGACAGATAGTTATATAAGTGAAAGAGCTTTGAATTGAAGTTTTTCCTGATTGCGTTGCTTCATTTCTTGGCATTTATGTAGCTCATCTGTGCAAGGGACTAAAGTGGTGCTAGAATTTCCTTATCTTTAGAAGAACTAATCTGTGCAAGGGACTAAATGTTGAGACTTGAGAATGGTAATGTGCAAGTGAATTGACTTGTAATGTGATATACTATTTCAGAATATCTTGATGGGATATAAATAATAACTTCCATGTGAGATATGAATTATGCTAATCCCAAAGACTTTAGTCTCTAAACGATGTTGGTAAGAGCCCCGAACTCCAGAATCATTGCATCTTGGCGCGATACTGCGGCAGCAAAATGTGTGTCCCAATACTCTCAATGTATCCCTCCGGATGATGCGCAAGGTCCAGAGGGGATTGAAGGTCCGGATGCTGCCTTTTTTCTCACTGCTTCATCCATGCATCATAATGCTCATCCTTGAGAGTATATTCTCCTCTTGCTTTGATTAAGAGTTTCATATGCCAGATTACTTCACAATCCACTGTAGTACTTTGTCCTCCCACAGTTTTTAAAATTCCACTGCCCACTTTGATTAAACTCAAACCCTTGGCAATGACTATGATCAGTTCCCCCACAAAAAATATTCCTCAAATCTTTCTTCTCCTTGGCTCCAAATTTTCCTCTTAATAGCCACGTGAAGTCAACTAAGTTAAAAGCTAGTAACTTATGAATGTTCCGACATGTCAAATTATACATTTGACTAGCCTTAGTATTCTGCATTCGGGTCTCCTTCTTCTTCTTCTTCTTCGTTTTTTTTTCATAGATGAAGATGCCAATACCATCTTGGACATCCGAGTCCTTCCAAACTTCAATATCTGGTCCCTACTATTTCCAATTGATTGTTAATGGAATGTGAGTTTTGTGAACCAGGTAAACAAACTCAAACTTTTCCCAAGTGTCTTAAAAATCGAGCTGCGTCTCCTTTTGAGTTAGTGCATACTGTATTTGGAGTCCTAGTTGTATAACTTCAATATTAGGTTTTTGTTATATTGTTATGCTTGTCGATGATTATTCAAGATGCAATTGGACAGTGGTTATTTGTAATAAAACAATGCACAAAGTTATATTCTATCTTTCACAAATTTTAGCGCTGAAATTTAAAATTATATTAATAGGGGGATACAAATCTTACATAGTGAGAATGCCAAAAAATATCTCTATGCTTCTTATAATGAGATTATGAGGTCTCGTGGCATTCTCCATCAATCCTCTTGCATGGACACCACTCAACAAACGATGTTGCAGAACACAAAAATCATCATTTACTTTGTTTATCATAAAACTTTTGGAAAGGATAAGTTCTTAGCCAAGTCCATCAAATGCATCTTTTAAGGATATCATGTCTCCAAAAAAGGGTATAGATGCTATTTCTCACTACTGGGCGGTACATTATCTCTCTTGATGTCACTTTCTTTGAATCCTCACCATATTTCTCATATTTTAATCATGATCGCACCACTACTTGCGTTGTTCTGTCTATTTTGTATCTTGGTTCACCTATCATAGACCATTCCTACACCACCACTCTCAGCTCCTGCCCATTTACAAGTTTACTCTCGTTGCAATTGTTATCCTCCCCTTGCAGGTACGGATGTATACTTGAGTTGATCCTCTACAACTACAAGTATGAATATATACTGGAATCGTGTTTTATTTTTCTTTCTGCAGACTGTATATTATGGGTATAACATAACAAACAGTGATAATAGGAAGAAAGTAGATACTATGACAAAGGAAAAAGAGAAAGAAGGATGCTTTTTAGGCTTTCATCATAGTGTAGTTAATAGCTATATTGGACTACAAGTACAACTACTTACTGGTTTGATTTTGAGTGAAGTATGTTGGATTGAATTATGTTTACCTGCTAATTGTATTTTCCTTCTCACTTTGATTCTTGTCTAGGAAGTTTACTAGCCTTGTAGCACCCAATGCCATGGGGATATCGCTGAAGTGTTAAATATATTGTCCATGCACTTGAGAATTTAGTGGATTATATTTTAATTGTTGTGTATTGCAGTTGTTTAATTTTTTTCTTTCTAATTGATAACATATGATAAGTAACATGTGCCATTTATTTCAACCATTAAATTTGGGGGACTCTTGATTTTGGCATATTTGAGCTATCCAATTCTTAATCATTCTAGAACTCGTAGATGGTGCATTTGGTGCATTTGGTTCATATGTTTTATTTTCTTCTCTCGTCTTCATAGTATTAAACAATTATTAATTTGAATATGCTGAAACTTATTAAATTTCTTTCTTTGCGTATCAGCTGCAGTTATAACCTTAAACATTCAGTAATGACATTTGATGGCTTCGTGGAACAGACTCGTCTCACCAATATCACTTTGAGGTGTTAGTAATTGTCATCATCCGTACTTGAAGTCTTAAATTAAGATGTCAACCTATTTACCTTGCTTCAGAGTGCATTTGTAGTGATTGTCATCAAAAGAAGGAATCAAATCCTGGAGAAAAGGGGGATGGGGCAGGTACATGTTGATTCTTTGAACGTTCAGAATAAGGGTTGCCGAATTGTTCGGTTTGTGAATTTAATGGTCTTAGAATGCTAATTTTTTATTTATTTTTATATTTAAAATCTGCCTTTTTTAAGGTAAGTCGATATGGTAACTTTTTTATTATTATTATTTTTGTAAAAGTACAGCGTCTGATTCAATACAATTCACCTACTCTTAAATTTTTTTATAAAACCATGCAAAATTATGACAAAAAATCAACATTGAGAGACAGAATCGTTGAGTTCTGCACCTTGTTTTCCTTCTGGTTTAAGCCATTAGTTGGTATGAAGTTCTTCGGCTCATTTTATTTTCTGATCTTTGTTTAACTACAATTTTCTGTTGTTTGGTACCGCATCAGTCAACATTCATGTTTCCTGACCTAGAGTTTGACTTTTGAATGGTGTTCAGATTCATTATTAAAGAACAATGTTCAACCCTCGTGTTATAGTTGTTAGTCCCAATGAGGTATTATATGGATAAAACAAAGCTGGTATTAGTGTCATATGTTATTTTTTGTACTATGATCCTTTAGGATATGTGATTGAGATTGGAGCCGCTTTTGCTTGCTGTAGGATATTCTGGAGACGTTGGTGTCTTATAGTCAAGATCGCGCTGAGAAATTCTCCATCCTTTCAGCAGTTGGTGGGGCTTCTTCTGTAAGCCTCGTCAATGCATTTGACCCTGAAACACATAGGGTAAGATTTCTAATTACTCTATTTTTTTTTTATTATTATTATCAAATATTGCATTAAAACTAATGTTGACTTGTATAGTTTCTAATCCTATTCTTTCTGTCTCTATAATTTAAAAGTTGATATCATACTTGTGAAGAATCATTTTTCATCTTGATACAGTATGATATACTTTGTTATTGGTAATTTTTTATGTGAAACGGCAGAATTTTAATGGTCATGAATAAGATTTGTTTGGAGCTTAATAGAGAACTCAGTTCAATAATGTTCAATTCTGTTAGTGAGAGATCTGATAATGCCTTTTTTAGGTATGAAGATAGATAATGCTTACCGGAAAATGGTTGAATAGGTTTTGGTGTTAATGCTTTTGTGCCTTAAGTGTGGTATAGTAGCTTGGATCTATGAGACAATACTGACCACTGAGGATTCATTTAAGAGGGGAAGTGCATTTTTGGCATCGTTTACTTTTTTTGCCTTGTTTCCTGAATGAGACCATATTCTAGAGGTCATTAGTAGAATTTGTGGAAGATAAGTGTGGGATCTGGAAATTTAGAATTGTGTTCTCCACAATTTGTAGTAACATTTAATTATGTTTATACCCTTTCTTGAGATGGATATCCTACTAGCTATGAAGCACATGTACCCCTAGCTAGGAGAAAGACCTACCGGTACCGGGTATTGGTGCTTCGTGAGTACTCATCAATATGTACTGGATTAGTACCCAAATTATATGAGCAATATTTGTTCTTGGGTACGGTCAACATTGTATATGGATACTTCTTGGGTACTTTAGAAAATATATGGTTAAAATCCACAAAAATTTAACAAAATAAAGAAATAAAAGTTTAATGCAATCTTGGAATAAGAAGATTTCTATCAATTAGTGCATCTAATCAGTTAGTGCATATCACATCTTTTCCTATTCTTTGTCATCTAACCTGCCATCATTGTAAAATAAATTCTGCAAACCACAACTCTGAACTTCCTGTTCCTGCACAGCTTTCATTCTTATAATTGAGTATTCTTTATACACAAAATCCTACAAACCAAAACTTATGTCCTTCCCTTCCTCTTCTGTTCACTCTATATATTTAATTTTTTAATACTTTTATTTGTAAGTACCCTCACCGTACTTAAGACTTTTTGAAAAATAGCCGTACTGATGTACTGGTACCTGTATTTGTAATTCCGTCTGGCATATTCTGAAAAATACCTGTATTTGTAACATAACCAATTCCATATTTTCTGCTGTTCAACTTTTCCATTTCTGTCTGTCTCTTTGTTTACTTAATGTTTTATTTATCCCTTGTACTCTGTCACAGCAGCATTTTGTGCATTGTGTTGTAATTTTCTGTTTGACCTTACTCCGCTGCTTCTCTCACTGAGGCATATCTTGACAATCTTGTTTTCATATGCAGGGCTTTTTTCAAATTGTATCGTTTCAAGGCTTTGTAATTCCTGCTGGCATGGATGGGGAAGGGAATTATGTGGCCATTACTTTCTCTGGTCCAAATGGTGATGCACGTGGTGGAAGGGCATGTTCTCCACTCATTGCTGCTACTCCAGTACTGGTAAGTACACTATTTTCTAATCTTATGCTATATCTGTCTTGTATATCTTGACTAGAACAAGTCTTTGTTTGTTTGATCAGCATGATCAAATGACTAAACCAGTTGGTATAAAGGTGGTATACAGCTTTGATTCATACCTTCTTTGCAGGTAGAAATGATTTATAGTTTGATTAGGTTAAAATCGCATGCTCCCTCCCCTACAGTGTCTGATTTCCGTTTTGTAGAGTGTCATATACCTGAATTATCAATGTTATCCTTTAGATAGGTTATTTATTACCTGTGTTTGCTACAACAATGGCACTTGGGGTGTATATGGCTGGACGTCTAGCACTGATAAAACTGTCATATATATCTGATAAAGTCAGATAGGACACTCATATTAGGGCGGAGTGAGTGTTTATTTCCTCCTGCATTCTACTCCCTCTGTCCCAAACTAAGCGTCATCTTTATCTAAACTTTTTGTCCCAAAATGAGTGTTCACTTTTCTTTTTGGTTAGTAAGTTATGCATGAATCACCAACAGAAATCCTTGAATTGATTACAACAAGAGTTAACTGTTAACGGGGGCACAAGGAAGAAAGTCTAATTCTAACTAATCCTTAATTTTTGCAAAATGGGGAAAGTGAGAACTCAGTTGAGATGGAGGGAGTAGTTATTTTGTGCTTGACTCTCTGAACTTTGGGTTTGTAATCATCTCCTTTGTAGTTCTCTAGTCAACTCTAACTTTATCAAAACTTCCCAGTGAGGAGGTTGTGTCAAATAAAAAAAGAAAAGAAAAGAAGAACGATTAATAGATATTACGACTTTATAACGATCACGTGTACGCTCTGCCAGATTGTTCTGTTGGCGGAGCCCCAAGAACTGAATTCGGGATCCGCAAGTTCTTCAGTTACTACTGCAGATGTGAGTAGTGATCATGACTCAGATGAACAAGATTCAAGCTCCTCGGGAGACTCTGCGCCTTGAGATACTGCTTTGCCAAAGAACATTCTGGTAAGGTTTTTCACAATTCCAGCATGTCCTTTCACTAATTTGCTGTATTCAAGTTTGTAACACTAGGAACCGTTTGTCTGAAACAGGAACTGGTCATCTCGAGGAGGGCATTGATCATTTTGTCATGGATTTGCTATGTTCAAATAATGCAACTGAGTTGTTTTATCAGTTTCTTTTTATAAATGTGGTATTCTCCACAGAACTATTTTCGAATTGAAGTTTTATGCAACATTTTGGTTCTAAATAACTTTTTAATAATATATGCTGGACAACTTTTGATTATTTCTGAGGCTATTTCTTTGTGGATCTGGAAGTGTATTTATGTTGGTACTTGTTTGTGATTTCCAACCAATATTTGTATTTATTTTACAAGTTGGCAAATAAGTTGTAGGTGTTGGAATCAATAACTATCTGCCTCACAGAAGAAACAGCCCCAGCAAGTCCCAGCACACAAAATGTAGCTGCAATCAAAGTGTTGGCCCAGAAAATGAGTGTGTTCTTGGAGGGCTTGAAGGACAGGTTGTACAAAACCATTGGCAACACAAAGTCAAGAGGTATGTATCCAAATGCCCCGCATTCAGGTCTCCGAAGAAAGGAAACATGGCGGCCAAAGTGG
>JAYMTA010006153.1:0-10681 GCA_036897625.1 Pelargonium cotyledonis | reverse complement strand
AAAGAATTGTCGTATATACATTTAGTAAGAACAGAACACTTGAAGCCTCCACATAAATAACTTACCAAGTTAAATACATATACAGATCTGTAAGTTGGTAAAGATGAAGTTACTATCGGATATGTCTTTTCGTTGCCATAATGGATATTGTGCTAGTTTTATGTCGTTGTTTACATTCAACGCTCTATTAAACGTGCGGAGGCTTATAGAAGTTTTTAATAATTTAGAGGTTGAAATAGAATATCTTATGATATATAATGCAAAATTGTTAGTATACGTTTGTCTTATATTTTTATCATAAAATAAGTGTCATTTTCATATACGTATGTGAATGAAGTAGAATAGTATTTTTCTACCAAGTTTGTTACTATCCCTAAAATTATGAGATATAAAACAATAGGGTTGTAAATTGTAATAGAATATATACCCAAATAATAATGTAAGATAAATTAAGGATAGTGGTGCAGTTGGCAACACATGCTGCGAGAGAAAAGCGTTTTCATTCGATCTCCGTTCAACACACACTTATGGAGAGAGGAGAATAATACTTTACCTGTGAACAAGTCTCGAATGAAATGTAATAAAACAATTTAAAGATGACAACTGCGAGTATGCGAATCCGCTCAAAAACCTCATAGTGCAGTACACCCATGAAAATAAATTCTAAGATAGAGAGCGAATATAAATAATGTATATTTATCCTCTTATTTATTACCTCTCTAGTACTGGACACAGTGAGAAAGACCCACCACACCAGACACTCTCTTAAGTCTAAACAAAGCAACAAAAACCGTACTCTGAACAGCATGCATGAATTTGGACCTTTTTCATGGCTGTATATTACAATTTACAACGGCTATATTTCATGGTTCTTGAAATAAAATTGACAACCCATCCTTTAGACCCCACACCTATGGCTATCATCACTTACAATTCCATCAAAATGCTTCTCAACACATACAATAATAGTGTCTCCCTAGCTCACAAATTGATGATGATAGTATGGACTCCGTCTCTACAAGAAATTTTATTTTTCATGACAACACATTTCGTCACTTAAACTGATCACATCTCGTCATTGAAAATCAGTAATTGTTATTACGAAAATACTCTAAGTGAACGGCATGAAGAAGTTTCTCGCAGAAACATAATTCTGTGTGACAAAGAAACTGTCACCGAAAACACAAAAACTCAAATTTTTACCATTATTGAGTTTTAGTTGCATGTGTCGACAAAATGATTACTATTAACTCCTTTTTATTCACAGCCGAAAACATAAAAACTTAAGTTTTTACCATTACCGAGTTTTAGCTGTATCGACCCAATGATTATTGTTAACTCCTTGTTATTCAATGGCAACAACTTATTTTTGTAGTCATGGTCCCCTCGTCAAGTACCCAATTATAAAACATCAACTAATTCAAACAAGAACAAGAAACCATAATCTCATGCATTTTCTTCTTAAACTGCATGCAGACCAAACACACAAATTTTGACGTTAAATCTAAGGAATGCATGAAAACAAAGCTTACGATCCAATAACTTAAGATTGATATTCACAACATGCATGCAGGAAATGCCCAACTTCATTGACTTTTAAGCCAAGTTCCGTTCTGTAACCTATTATTCTGAGGTTTGCGTATACATTATCTAGCCTCACTGGCCATTTCCTAATTAACCAAGAAGCCTCAAAGCTCCTCATAAGTTTCTGACCAAACATGAAAATTAAACACCAAGATATAGCAGCAACTGCATGCATGCTATCGACAATCCAAGTTTCTTGCAATCTGTACCACAGCTTAGGCGTGGTTGTAGTTTATGTACGATCCAGTGATGCAGATTGTAGACATGACTATGTCGGCGAATAATATAGTGCAGATCTGAGATGGCCTGTTGAGTGCGGTACAGCAGCAACGTAAGGACCTCGCTGCAGCATACGGCCAGGACCTTCTGTAGTGCAACTCCACCTGACAGGACTCGTATTAGCTCGTCGAGAGGGAGCTGCGTGAAAATGAGAACCATCACCGAGGAGAGGTGCATCTTGCGACTGATAAGCAGGGAAGACATGATTCGGGATGGTTGGAAAACCATAAGAAACAACACGGCTTTCTCTCGGATGTTGTTCAGCCTGTTTTCCAACTTTACGAATCATACCGCCATCACTTTCAGCACCATCGTCAATGATGATGATTTCTTTAACGGTATTGGAAGATGCATCTGATGAATTCTTGTAATGGCGGTTTCGAGGTGCCGCAACTCTCTCGAGATTACAGATGGATGCTCCATTTAGCCTGTTCTTGGGTCGATTCTGTCGAGTGGGCAGAATGTACTCACCTTCCAACTCACGAGGCTCCAAAGACACTGTAAAACCTCCTTCGGTATGCTGGTTTGGATAAAAGGGTCCAACTACTCCACCAGGCTGACTTGTGAAACCATTCGACATTCTGACATGATCAAATGGTTGCCCATGTGGATCCCGACTGAAGCTGACTGGACCTTGATTCACAAAATGTTGGAAGGAATTGTAATCGGCCGGATTTCGTATATTGGCAGGATAGAATCCCGAAAATGCTGGAAACTGTGAAGTTAGATGGTTATTTTGAGCATGAGCTGGGGTCTGGACCTTTGGCGTAGATGTATCTTCGTCTTTGTTGACAACCATTAAATTCTTGCCCATCAGCCTCAGTATAGGATTAGAAGCAGATGGGCTAGCCGAATCACAATCAGCACGACCATGCAAAGGAAATGGTCCCAGAGGTGATGTCATGACAGGAGAAAAGGCCTTTTCGGATCCTGAACTTAGGCAGCTGCTTGAAGGAAACATTTCAGGCCTCACATCTACAGGATCGAGTCTTGAGTTAAGGTTCCCGCCCAATTGCGTCCCAACAGCAGGCACTGTCACAGAAGACATGCTCCGTCGCCTCAATAGCTGTGATTCCTGATAATTTAAAGCAGCACATTGAGTAACCCTCTCCTTCCTTAAGCAACAGCACGGCTGATCATCATTTCTGTAACTCGGACGTCCCCTCTCAATAGATATCTTACTGACCTTAGGACTTCCTCCATCAACATCAAATCTTTGATCCGCTGCAGTACTTGTCGTACGTGCAACCGTGCGAGTATTTCCTACTGAAGGTTCAACATCAACCCCCAAGAAGCCCGACCCAAATTTGTCTTGAACTGTGCAAGATCCTGCAGATAATGGTTGGGTATTTTTCAAGTCATATTTGGCTGTTGTGGAGTTAGAGATGCTTGATGTAGCAGAGACAGGAGAATCTGATGAACCTCCATTGACCAACTCATGCTTATCTTGAGATGATTGAAAACGGATTGCGGTAAGAGATGAGTTTCCTTGAAAATCTTCTTCAGAGCTCACACCCCCTCCCCCAGGACTCGGTAAAAATGATCCTGGCGGTCCTGGAATAGGTATTGGATCAACTTCCAGAAAAGAGTTTCCTCGCCCAACTTCGCAGTTCAATTCTGTACCAGCATGAATATTTGGTCCATTTATGGCATCATCATCAACCTCATTATTAGCAGAAAACATAACTTGTCTATCAATAAAATCAGGCTCATTGGTATCTGCTGGTGCTTCTTCTCCACATAAAGGTCCATTAAAATCTTCACTGGATTGTAGAGAGTTCGACTGGGTCTTCATACAATTATCCAGCTTGTGAAGTTCAGAATCAAAAGATTTATTCAAACATGCAAGACTATCCCCCCCAGCTATTTCGAGGGATGAATCATCAGCAACAGTGTCTTCACCATCGGTTTGACTTGCTTTTTTAGAAGAATCTAGACTATCACTTTCGTCTGAAATATCATCACTATCTCCATCAGAACAATCACTACTTTCTGCCTCAACATGACTAAAATGTTGATGTGCCCCCCGAGAACGCTTCAAAACCATCTCTTCCTCCCCTTGAGAAACACTTCTGCCTAGAGAAACCTCATCACTTGCATCTCTTCCAGATCGATTCACTGTACAAATCTGCATCAAATCATGTTGTTCATTCAATTCAGAATGATGAGCCACTTCCTCTTTTTTCCTTTCTAAGGTGACAGGCACTCGAGATTTGTTATCAGCTGAACTTTTTCTAACAACATTAAATTTGGGTTCAGCTCCAAGAAATCGGCTTGCAGATGACACTTTCTTTTTCAAAGATGAGAGTCTCATTGCTTTGGATGAAAATCCATTGCACCTTCTAGATGGTTTTACAATAGCATGGGGAGATATATCAGAGCAATTCCGTGGACCTGGATGAGTTTCAACAGCCCTATTGCTGACCAGGGATGCACGGTTCTGATCAATAGAGAGAGGAGCTTTGCTTGAGTTATCAGTCTTCTGTTTCATTGACGAAACGGCCCTCTCAGCATCACCACTAATCTTGGGGACTACTAGGGAACTTCGCATTCTCTTTCTTCCGGGAGACCAGTGCCTCTTGTTGTCACAAGCATTATATGATGAAATATTCATCCTGTCACTGACTTCAACAAAAGAACATGTGTTCGCAAATGAATTCACAAGTTTCTGAACATGGCCTCTGTCAACAAGAGAATCACTTGAATGTTGTTGATCGGACTCAACCATCACGTCCCTAGCCGCATTAAGCTCACACCTTAATGGTTGACGGCCATCTTTACTCCTGACCTTCCGTGCAAGACCTGTTCGTTTGGAGCAGACCCATTGTCCTAAAGTTCCTAAAGTTCCACAACCATTGGGTTTAACATGATCATGAGATTTAAAATTCTGTATTTCACTGTTCTTTTCACGACCCACTTCAGTTCTGGCAACCTTTTCTTGATCCTCGTACATCTGTAACACAATTTAAAAACATATATGGTTCAAATATGCAACAATGAATTATAGAACCTGTGACGTAATGATCCAATAAAAGACAAATAGGTTAGGTTAAAAACTACATACAACAAAATACTGGATATTATCCAAGTATAATAATTGACAAAAGAATTAGAAGCATAATTAAACTTAAATAACTAAACATAAATTGGGTTACACAAAAATAGGATGTTTAATCATGTAATGGCCTAAACAATACTTTTCAGAATTCGATTCAGCGCCTGCCAAGGTTTTTGAAGGAAAAAAAAAACTATTCTAACTAAACGCGGCACAGACTGATATAGGAAGAATCTAAACTATTAAAAGGATAATAAATAAATGAAGCAAATAAATAACTAGAGAGCAAGAAAAGCCAACCTGAGAACTATGTGCCTTGTAAGAGCGAAGTTTTTTGCTTTGAGGAGCAAGTTTTAGATTCTTGTGATGTTTCGATACATGCTTCATTTTCTTTTTGGTTGAGAAGAGTTTGTTTCCTTTACCACCCTTGCAATGTTTCACCAGTTCAAGACCCTCTCCTTTTGACACCACTGGTGCATCACTAAACTTGGATAGAATCCGGACTTTAGTGCCATTTGAATCAATATAGACAGCGCCAACATCACTAGTTTCCTCGGGATGAACTTGTGAGACTTGTTGCTTTCTCCCCTCGGCTAATATATCAGTTTCCCGAGAAGGCAAGCTTGAGATTGTGGCCCAGTTTGTACCGTTTCTTCTATCAAGCTCCTCTAGTGTGCACATTTTTGCTGTAGCATAAACATCCGCCATCAATCTTGTCTTCCTAGGCTTAATTCTATGCCTGGTTAGCTTGAAATCGGAAGTCCACTTGGGAGTTGATTCGCCAGAGAGGCACTGATCAATGTGAGCATTCAAAGTGGTGTTTGATGATGACGAGAAAGTTTTACAAACAGGGCATACTTTCGAAGCCATTGTTTCTGATACAGCTGTACAATTCGACGTATTATCTTCAGCTGAACTGCGATCAGAATTTCCAACAAATTTCACTATCAATCTGCACTTCTTACCCGGAAGCCGGGTGGCGTTTTCACTCTTATGAGACTGAAACACAGGAGGACCTATGGCTCGAACTCCAACCAATGGGTCCAATGAAGTATCGATTTCTGATTGTGGGCTAGATAGCTTATTTGCCGTAACAGACTCTATTTCAGATAGAGAAATGCTTGTTGTAGTGGAAGGAAAGTCATTTTCTCCTCCAAATCTGCATGAACTTCCATCTGTGCAAGGATCTACCAACTTCAGATTCACTCCTCGGAGATCATCAGACATGTCATGATCATTTGCATGGACCAGCTTAGCCTTGGCCTCAGCTAAATTAGTATCAGAATAATGAAATGATGGCAACAAGTCCTTCACACCATGATTCAAACAAAGTTGCAGACTCTTCAAAGAAAAGGGCCAATTCTTCTTGATATCCTTGCTCCGGGCAGCGAAAACATAATCTCTGAAGAACAAGTAATTAACAATCATCAGAAACTAACACAGCTGGTAGCAGAGATCATGTTAATTAGCCTCAAAACATCAAACAGTATCACAATATCTTAGAAAATAAAGTAAAACCAAAAGACTCAGTGAACATCATATTGTATTGTATGTAAACTCTTTGAGAGAACATATGGACCAACATGACATGAAATCATAAGCAACAACAAGAAAAAGTTTCCAACAACCCATGTAGAAAAGATGAGAACTGGGTAAGTTCATAAACCAAACCAAGTAAAAAATAGAAAAAAAATTAAAAAATAAAAACCCAAAAAAGAGACAAGATGTAGGGGTCATGACTCATGAGTTAGGCCCTATAGCACTGAGCAACAGGCATGGTAGTAACTGGATCTGAATGGACAAGGCCTTGAAATTTAGATGAGATCTCCACAACAGACATGACTAAAAAAACAAGATCAGCATCATTATCCATCAAACTAATTCATCTTCTCAAGAAAGAAAGATCAGATGATATTGGTGAATAGTGAAGATGCAGAGGAGAGAGAGAGAGAGAGAGAGAGAGAGAGAGAGAGAGAGTGTGTGAAATTTTTACCTTATGGAGAATTTGGAAAGTGGGGTATGATCAAGGGGTGGTTTTGATGACAGATCTGCAACCTCTGGCAAGGCTAGTTTAAGAGAAGCCCTCTCATCACAGCTGCTACTACTTTTCAGTTGAGGAATTTGGCTAGAACATGAGGGATCTGGTGGAGGGTTTTCAATGGATAACATCTGAAGAAAAGCTTCTCTTTTCTTGTGCTGTTTCCACAACAGTCACAAGCTCCACAACTATCTCTCAACCTTATCTTCAACTTAGCCTTCAGCATAACAATAGACCAGACCAGACCACTCTCCCCCACCACCACTTGAACACCAATAATCAATCAATCCCCAGCAGGAGCAGCACAGCCAAAATCAATCAAAACACTCCATTTAGCCTGCAAGAGACATGAAAGCAAATACAGCATGAAACTCAACAAGATTTAAGACCGTGTTATTTTATGTGGTGGAATTGGGTGATTTCCAATCATCTAAACAACACAAACTGGTAAACAACAAAACCCAACAAGCACAGACCAAAGATGATGCTCCAACAAGCACAGACCAAAGATGATGCTCCAACAAGTCTAAGAGTTTCATGGAGTTTTGTTATTTTATGTAGTCATCCCAGGAAAAGTACCCAAAGTCGAGACTTGACAACCTAGTATCTACTGCCACAGTTCCACAATCAGGACCACAGAAAAGCAGATGGTAAAGATATTAGGGATTTGAAGGAAGGGATTTTGGAGATGGAGCAAGAAATCTCAGAAGAGGTGAAACCAGAAAGTATTAGGAAAGTGAAATGAGAAAATAAAAGAAAATAAAAACTCCAAAAATCAGAAGTAGCAAAAACAACAAAAGAAGGAAGATGTTGAGCCCAAATCTGTGAGAGCCAGTAAGTGAACAGCACTGAGTGCCCAGAACAAAATCTAGACCAAACTCTAGAGACCAGATTCTTCTTTTCTTTTGCCAGAACAGAAGACTCAGAAAAAAATAATCAGTCAAAATTAAGGAACACATAAACCCCCAGAATTTCCAAGAAAAAAACCATGAAATCACAAGGAATAAGCAATAATATGAACTCCAAGGAAGACTCCGAACCCAAAAGTAGAAGAAAACAGCAAAAAGGAAACCTTCAAACAAGAAAAGAGAGAAAGAGAGACCAGATCAAACAAATCACCATGAAATCACAACGAAAAAGAAGAAAATGAACTCCGAGGAAGACCCAGAAACCCAATTCTTGAATCAAGAAAAAAAACCCTAAACAAACACATGACCCAGATCAAACGAAACCAAAAACAACCCAAGAAACCAATTCTAGAACAGAAAAGAGAAAAACAGAGAGACCCAGGATCAAGAATCAAAGCTTCAAGCGATTGACAAAACAAAAACAGAAACCACACCAACCTCGTTTCTGTGGTGGACAATGGAAGATAAAAAGACCAAGAAGAAGAAGAAGAAGAAGAGAGGTTCTTGAGAGAGTACAGAGAAGAAAGAAGAGAAGAAAATGAGAGAGGGAAGAGAGTGTGTTGAGAAAGCAGCACCACCCACTCATACATCAAAGTGGTATCAGGTTCTCTCTTCCACCAAAAAGCAGGTTTGTACCATTAAACACTACACGATTCACCACTCCCATCTGTGAATATGCGTCTCTATCTCTCTCTAGAAAAGAAGAAAGAGAAAATTTACGAATTTGTAGTAAATAAATTAAATTAAATTAAATTAAATTAAATAAGCTGTCCTATCTTCCTATACCTACCCTACACAACAAGCCCTTCAATTTTTCTTGAATTCTTTATTCCAAGATTTTTTGTAGGTGCATGGATGAGAAAATGTCGGTTTTGGACTCTGCTTTTCTTGGAAATTCCAAGCACAAAATGCCCATCTTGCTTTGCTCTGCTACGCGACAATCTCAACTCCTGTGTTGACAATTATCACCTCCCATGGCCACAGATTTTTTAGAAAATAATAATAAATGTTTTGCTCTATTGTTAGTTTTTTTTTAATTAATTTTTTAACTTTTGACGCAATAATGAGAGAATTTGTACGCTGTTATTTCTGCAGCAGCACAAAAAAGGTCTGTTCTTGGTTTGGTTGCTAGCTTCATTTTCAATGGATCCCTACTATTTGCTTCCACATGAACCATTACCAAGTTGGGTTGTCTGCCATTTTGTGTATTTATCTTCTGGTAAATTTTGTAGTCTTCGCATTGAACAAATATTAACAATTTAAAACTTGTTATCAAAAGTAAGATTTGTTATCTTAATTAAAAATGCCGCAATTTCTTATTAGTAAATTTGAGAGATTGTCGTCCTTTTAAAAGGTTAAAACTGTCAAATTAAAATCCCAGCCGCCTCTAAAAAGGGAAGAGATAAGGAGAAACACTAGTTAATTTTAATAATTAATTGCAAGAACAATTTGAGCCATTGGTTTTGATAATATGTGTCATCATCTCAGCCATTAACTTATATTATTGTTGGTCATCCACATGTTACATGTTTCATGAGGTATAAAATCTGATAAAGGTTATTACTTATTAGTTCTGTATATCCATATGCAAGTTAAAAATATATTAGAAAATTAAATTTATAAAGTATAACAACACCTCAAAATTTTCATAATATATAAACAAAAACACAAATGATGAGATAATTGGTGTTTTAAACAATATGATAGGTAAATACTACACAAACTGCTTGTGACATTAATATTTGATCAATTAAAATATTACAAGCAACAAACCATAAACACATACATTTCAAGGAATGTGAGAATATTATAACTAGGACTATGTGGTCATTAGTCATTGATAATTAGGAAGTATATGTTCCAAAATAATTTTTTCTCTCTAAAACAAAAACTCTTTTTTTTTGCTACCAAAAATAAATAAATAAATAAATAACTCTTTTGTTTCTATAAGAGTAATGGTAGAATTAGAATAGATGGGTATAATTAAAGGAACTACCGACTTGAATGAGTTTTCTTTATAAATAATATGTCTGAATAAAACTAACTTGAAAGATATATATGTTATGAAAACTAAAATGAACATGAGATATTTCATCTGTATGACATTCTGTTTAAAGTTTAAACACAATAATATGTTTCAACTATGACTCTACAATTATAATATACAACATAAATTATTATTTAAACTAGTTTTTGTATCCCGGACATGCTCGAGTCTGTATCACATTTAAATATTTTAATCCAACACATCTTTGTGTCATATTTTATTTAACATTCTTGCAAACATGAGTTAGATACGTTATTACCAAACACAAATGGATAAAATATATAGTTTGTTTGTTAAAATTTGGAGCATTAAATTTTACATTAAAATCACTGTATATCATTCAAATAATTAAAAGTGATAAAATGCGTCGAAAACCGACGTCAAAATACTCATATTGTAATCAATTTATGACCGAACCATTACGTAAAAAAACAAACCGATCACTACAAAAAAAGTTGCAAATTGTGAAAAAAATTTGTGAGATAATTTTTTTGTCACAAATTGTGACAGAAATCACATTTTCCGTCACATGTACACATTTGTGATAAACAAATTCGTCACAAACATACATTTGTGACGTAAATTCTATCACAACCATTTGTATCGGCACAAACAATGACAAAAATATTATGTCACGGATATGTCACAAATTACATTTTGTGACTCAAATTTTCATATTTATGACATAATTTCCGTCACAAATCACGAATTTTTTTGTAGTGAATTCGTACGGTTTGGCTTAGCTCCGTTTGTTGGTTTCGGTATTTTTC
>JAYMTA010006152.1:0-10682 GCA_036897625.1 Pelargonium cotyledonis | reverse complement strand
CACCCCCGAATTTCTCTTCCGGCGCCCCCGCCGAAAATGCTGCCGTACGAGACCATCTCCGACGCCGAGGCGGCTCTCGGCCGGAGCCTGACTTACGCGGAGGCGCTCTGGTTCAACTACTCGGCCCGGAAGTCCGATTACTTCCTCTACTGCCACAACATCCTCTTCCTCTTCCTCATCTTCTCGCTCGTTCCCTGGCCGTTGGTCTTCATAGAGCTTAAGCGATCTGCGAGTATCGACAAGTACAAGATTCAGCCGAAGGTGAGATTGACGTTTCGCGAGATGATCAGTTGCTATAAGGATGTGATGCGGACGTTTTTTCTCATCGTCGGTCCTCTGCAGCTCGTTTCGTATCCTTCTATTCAGGTATGTTGTTGTTGGTGGTTTTGTTGCTGATTTTGCTTGTTTTTTTGTTTGATTGAGTGAAATTGGTGGAGATTTGGGGAGGCATTATGTGTGGTTGTGAGTGTTTGGGAAATTTTGGAGTGTGATTGGATGGAGTTGGATTTGGATTTGTGGATCTGATGATTCTGGAAGTTTCGCTAGATGGAGATTTATGAGGTTTTGTTTTGCATTTTGAAGAATTGAACTCTTTTATTGTGATTTTCTGGCATTGAGTTTATTGTGTTCTTTTGGAAGAATTATATTTATTGCTGGCATTAAATTGAACTCTTATTGTGCATTATTGAATTACTCGGACTTGATTTGGAGAGATTAATGGGGTTTTGTTTTGCATTTGGAAGAATTGAACTCCTTTATTGTGATTTTTTTCTTCAAAAACTCTTATTGTGAATTATTGAATTACTCGAACTAGATTTATGGAGTTTTTGCTGGACTGAGATTTACTAGGTTTTGTTTTGCATTCGGAAGAATTGAATTGTTATGTTTTCAAATTGTTTTTATTTCTACTTGTTGGCATTGAGTTTATTGTGATTTTTTAAGTGAAGAACTCTGATTGTGAATGATTGAATAACTCGAACTAGATTTGTGGAGATTTTGATTGAATTATTTAATTTATACTTTCTGCACTACTATGGTTGATGAGAATTGCTAATCTTGAATTTATTGTGATTGTTTCTTCAGGAACTTTTCTAGGTAATGACTGTGATTTTTTAGTAATTGGAACTAGATTTGCTGGGTTTAAAAGTATTTTTAAGTGTTTGGGTTATGCAAGGTACTTGTTGCTATTTAAAAGTTTTTGAGGCACAATTTTGTGGGTTTTCTATATTTGGGAGATTCGTAGTGTTTTTAGCTACTCCAGGTTACTTATACTTTTGGAGTGAGTAATATGGAGATTTGGAATCTAATAGGATCTACTGGTTGTTGACAGCTTATTGGCATTCGAACAAGCTTGCCATTGCCATCAGGGTGGGAGATTCTTTCCCAATTGGTGGTTTATTTCATGGTAGAGGATTTTACAAATTATTGGATCCATAGATTTCTGCATGGTAAATGGGGATACGAGAAAATTCACCGGATTCACCATGAATACACCGCGCCAATTGGATTTGCCGCACCATATGCTCATTGGGCTGAGATATTGATCCTCGGGATTCCGTCTTTCCTTGGGCCGGCAATGGTTCCTGGGCATATGATCACGTTTTGGTTGTGGATAGCTTTAAGACAGATGGAGGCAATTGAGACACACAGCGGGTACGCATGCTGTTATTTCTTTATTTGCTCAGTCTTTTCTGCTTTAGTTGATAGTGAAGAAATGATACCAACTTTATATATTCTTTCTCCTATTTGTAAAATTGGGTTGTCTAAAAAGTACTTGAGATTTAAAGGGTAGCTGGCTTAACTTTAGTTGATGACGTCTAGGATGAAGTAGTGCTTTTTCCTTTTCAATTATTTTAAAAATCTATTTTTTTCTTAATCATTACCAGTTGTTTGTTGTGAATTAGTTGCTTTTAGTTTAACAAATTATTTGTTATAGAGTATTGTTCTCAAGGACGTACACATGTGGTGAAACAATTTTATACCGGTTAGTTGTCCAAATGTTTCCTTACATGAGGTACACTCCATACGTGTAGTGAATCACACTATGCAGCATTTGTAGATTAAACTTCTCTGTGTCTAATTTCTCCCACTACAATTGATGTTTTTCATTTTTATGATGATTTATGTTAAGTTAATGTCCACAATCATGGTGTTACTGGCCAAATTGGGATTTTGGAACATATTGATTACCACACTTTCTGCAGATTTAACAATTCTAGACGAGCAAAAAAATTGAATTTGAGGCAAAAAGATGGAACTGTCAGTTTACTTCCCTCCACATCAACTGCATTTTTTTTTCTACGCACTCTGGACCTCTGATGTTCATTGGGTTTTATTAAGACCAAATCATCAAATGTGTGGTGAATACTGAGTAGTGTCAACATAAACAGTTGGCTATTTTGTTCCCATGATGAAAAGCTGATTGCTGGACCGTATAAATGTTTTGTCTTTCCTGGCCACTAATAAGGCCCTTCAATTACTAAAGCACCAATGTATATTATATCACTCTCAACTCTCACGATAATTGTATTTATAGTTTGTCCATTCAGTAAGTAAACTCTGAAAAGAAATGCAAGTAACTAACGGGTTTTTGAAACTAAGTTAATGAGAGTAAGCTTTTATTATTGTGTTATAATATGTTCTAAAGATGTCTACAATTTGAGTTGAGTAAGTGGAGATGTATTTGTTGTTGGATGCTATATGTTCTGCCCTTTGGTTATAATACAATGGCTATCCCTTTTCCCGTGTTAGACTTAATGTTGTGCTCCTGTTGTTTATTTTATGAACTGATTTTTTTTTTGTATTTTTTGTTGACATTTATAATATGTTTATCATGCAGGTACGACTTCCCCTGGATTCCCACAAAATACATACCTTTCTATGGTGGTGCCGAGTATCATGATTATCACCATTATGTTGGGGGACAGAGCCAGAGCAACTTTGCCTCAATTTTCACCTATTGTGATTACATATATGGAACTGATAAGGTAATTTATGCAATTCTTGTTATTATGTACACTTTCTCTGATATGCTTGAAAGTTGAAAGTAATATAACATAACATTCTTCTTTATTTGCTATTTCTAGGGCTATCGGTACCAGAAAAAGCTTTTTGGAAAGGTAATTTGCCTCACCATATATTATTTTCCTTGAACGACTCATGTGTAGGCACTGATTCAGTCTGATAATACAAGGCTTGAGGCCAACAGAAAGTGACCCGATTAGCATACTTGGCCCATTTGCCAGCTCTAGTCATGTCATGTCCTACATTAGACACATTCTGGCTAAACCTGGCAAATCTGTCTGTGGGCTGGGTTCGGGGCAAGCTCGCTCGAGCTATGGCCTTACTGGACCAGGCCAAAAATTGCCCACATGCTTATCAGGGCCACTTTTTGCCATGTATAATTCTGGCTTTCTGGCTCGCATTTTACAAACTCTTACCACACTATAATGCATAAATCCATACATGTTATGCTTAGCTACTTTTCACATTTCTGATTCAGTGGAAGGACGATATGAAAAAAGCCGGCGAGCAAAATGGAGTCTCATTTGACGTTTCAGCGCAGGATCTGAAATCCGACTAGCTGCTGCTGTTTCCGAACTCCTGAAACACAATGCTCTTCCAGTATGTTTCTCTCTATTTGGCCGAAACTCGAATCTATGAAGCCTCTGGTTCCAAGTTGACATCTATATATTAGTATGTTGAAATATAAATTGTAGTGGTTTTTAAGGTGAAGATTAACCTGTGTCCTTAGTATGTGATTTTGTCTTGGCTATGTTCAAGTCCTTAGGTTTGAGTCTCTAGAGTCAAAACCTTTTGCTCTGAAGTTGTTTGATTTGATTCGTAAGTTAATGAAATGGGACTGTGGCTTCACTTGCTTGTACTTGAGAACTTTGCAATATAGCCAATTTGGTTACCAATTTTGGGTGCATCAACATTGATCATATGTTTTCTAGGGTTGGGCAAAAAATTCCAAGGACTTGGTCGGAGAGGTGGCAATTCGGGTTTCTGATCGGTTTGGATTGCAAATTTTGGGTGTGGGTCCATTCCACTCACCCCAAATTTGATCGAGTACATTATATGCAACCCGAACCCGCAAAAAACGAATTGCATTTTGGGTTTGGCAGCCCTAAGTTAATGGTCGGGTGCCGCCTTGCGTAGTTGTATTTGACCCTATTGGGGGGCGAAACTCTGTCAATGCAAACAATTGGTGTAGAGCTTAGACTGGGTTGAAAATGTCTAATTTAAACCCGCGTACTTACATATAAAGATGAATGGCTGACTATGAATTAGCCCAACGTGGTCGCAATTTTGTCACGGCAATATGATTCGTCCAGGCCCAAAATTAATCGAGAATATTTGAAGTAGGCATACCCATATAAACACGGGTCAAGTTTTGAGTTCCATGAGTATGGAACTTTGAATTCATATTACCAACTCTAATAGAGGAGTATCCAATGCCCCCAAAACTAAATGTTCCAAAAGTTTATTAGCAAATGGTGAGTCAAGGCCTAAGATCAGTTTAGATAACGAGCATTTGAATATTCTTATACTAACATTTGTTGTTGGTCCCGATGGACTAAGGAATTTGATTTCATTGGAGACGAACTTGCAGTAACTCTTTATTCGGCCGTGTTTTGCAGCTCGAAATTCGAATTGTCGGTTTTTGGTGGGTGTGATTTCAAGTAAAATAGTAGTTGTTTAAATGATATAATTATAACATTAGTGGAAATTCAACACAAGGTAGCGCAAGGCTCTTAACCTTGTGGTCGTGAGTTCGAGCTCCACGGTGGTCGATTCATTTTTATGGGCCCAACTCTTGGGCCCATGGGACATGGTGGGCCTTAACCTTCTGGGCTCTTATTGGGCTTCAAGTTGGGCCTTTTTGGGGCCTTGTCATTTTTCCCTTCTTGGGCCATTTTTCATTAGACGAATCTGAATCCCAAGTCTCCATGTACATATGTAATGTGATGCACTTTTTTCCACCTCTAAATGTACATGAATTAAGTAATTTTTTTTTAGTTATTTGCAAGTCTGCCCATCATTACCAATGGGTTGTCCCAGCTGGCAACGCAAACCGAGTTTGTGGGACGATCAGTTAAGATTGATTCCTATTAAACACACCCAGGTAGAAGACTGATGAGTCTTAACTGTGACTAAATCTCGGACATGATCAAACATGTGATTTGCACTAAAAATATAATCTACATATGTATCATCGTGTGTAAATTATCATTATCTATTTTTTACGCGTCAATATATGCATGTAAGTAAGTCTACTTATAAATGTATGCAAATTCAGATTAACCCGATTTTAATAGTTTTCATTTATACTATCATCTAATATTGGTGAATTTTTTTCCCTCTAAACCATTTGTGGACCCAAACAAAAAAATGATTTTTGGAAGGTATGAAATAAATGATTACCCAATTGAGGTGTAGATAGTTTTTAATTTTTTTTTTAACTTGAGGAACCTGCAATTAATTAATCATAGCCAGTTTCAGCTTTCAATGTAAATAATTTTTTTCCCTTATTGGCCCAATCTCCTTTTCAACCTTTTATAAAGCTGAGAAATTTTTGCTGATTTTACTTTCTCATAATTATTTTCTTTATAGACTTCTAGGCTTTTGTTTCTTGGCCACCATTTTGCCATCTCAGCTTTCAATCCTCACCCTACACGTGTCAATTCCCACTTGCTAATCATCTTAAGTTTCATTAATCTATATTAAGTTTGAGTTTCCTTTGAATAAACTTGTAACTTAGATATGATTTCAATAATTTCGTATCGGGTCGAGTTTATTCTACCAAAAAAAAAAAAAAAATGGTTAGAAAAATTTGCACAAATTAACACATTTTACATTAACATTTAACATGGATTCAATTTTTATTTTCTGAATTAGATTCAAAATTTTCTTTATTAATTAGATATGCAATGTGAATCATGACCTAAGTAGGATAGTGCATTGTTTCAAATCCAAAGTAGACCGAATTTTTGAAAACTTTAAGCTCGAATAATGACCTGTTTTGGGATGGACCGGAACATAATATGACAAATTGGAGTGAAAATTAATGAAGAAATTAAAATTTTATTCATTTTATTGTTCTTCAATAGCTAGCCCATGTCCAATAATAGCTATATAATAATTCGAATGGATTCAACTAAACCGTAGATCATAAACTTTGTAAGAAAAAATTCTAAGAAATTGTAATGAGAAATATATTTGAATAAATATGACTAACGTTTATAAATAAATAATATTTTATATGACATTTTAATAGTTATTAGCGACTAATAGCGTTATATTTATTTTTTTTCCACTCGTTTGAAATAAAATAAATTATTTGTAAACGTGACAAAATGTATTTGTCAATATACATATTGAAAGGGAAATGTAAAGAAAATAGACCAAACAAAGAATGTGCGGGGGAAAAACAAAATAGCTCAATACACTATTCCAAATATTTCTTGTCTCTTAACTTTTTTGAGTGAAAAATGCCAAATTTCTACTATTCAACTCCTTTCCATCCTTCAAATTTCGGTCCGACCGATTAGATTCGGTTTTCCACTTCTTTCGGTCCGTTCCAAAATTTGAATAATCTTTTTCTCATAAACAATAAAAAAGCTCAGCACCTGTGCTTAGAACTTGCAATCTAAAATGTTAGACCATGTTAGACCGATTGGTAAAAACAAAAGAAAAAAAAAAAAAAATGTTAGACCGATTTGACTCCCTGTTTTGTATTTAAAAAAAACACGACACCCATATTTTTATCATTTTGGCTCCGCAGTTGTCCGTGTCAATATCCAGTGACAAAAAGTTTAACGTCATTAGCAAAATTGTATGTTTTTATTTATGTATAGTTTGGTAAAACAAATATTTTATGTTCATCACAAATTTCGTGTATAAAAAAATTCTCAATTTTTATTTATATAGTTTTGGGCTGCATCACTAAATTGGTCTTTTGTGTTGCACAAGGCCCATGAATATTACTTGATTATTTAAATTATCTATTTTTAGAACATGCTTAATATAGTTTAAATTCATTTTTATTTTTATAATACAAAAACAGTACATGCATTGCATAAACATCAAACTTTAATAATAGTTACATTACAGAGTGTTTGGTAGGTGAGATAGGACAATTTGTGGTTTATGATTAACAAAAATAAAGTAACATTTTAGTTATTAATAAATAACCCAAATTATTTCAGTTTAATTAATTAATTAATTGGTGAAGCTCCACTATTAAAATTACAATATTGTATTTTATGGCAAACATGTGAACCAACTCTTATTGTTTTAAATGAATTAGTTAATTAAAGTGCTTTCAACTCAAATTACTTAGGATTAGGAGCTAAATTGTGAATTAACAAAAAAAATGAAAAAAAAAATTTCTAAAGAATAAGATCTTTAAAAAGGGTTTAGAGAATAGTAGATGATCCGGAGAAAATAAGAAAATTAACTTAACCCAACTCATCTAAAACTTTGATTCATTTCAAATTTAAATTCTTAGCGTGAACTGAACAAATTCACAGGAATTTTCAATCCAAAATCGATAAGAACATACTAAATTACAGTTGGATTACATTTTAACTGCCCGCGAATTCAGATTTAAATTGTCAGTTTTGTACTACGAGTTAGAAGTTTCAAACTTTGCATATAATCGGAGAGAACTTCATATAAGTTTGCTCAAATTAATCCATAAAATAGTGAGTAAAGTTTCACGTGTTTGCAGATTCAGTTACGAATAGTCGTCTTTTTTATCTGTTTATTGTATTTATATACACATTGGAAGGTGGAATAGTACAGTTTGGAATCTGTGTCTCTGTTTGGTGGTTAATCTTCTAATTCCAGCTGGATTCATGCTTAAAAATTGACCAAACACTACTATTATTGACCACATTGTCCTACTTAATATAATAATAATAATCTTACCCAATTTTTTCTAATTAATTCCCACTAAACTTGGAACCAAACACCCTCCTAATTCTTTTAATATCTCATTCCCAATTTGGGTTTCATCAACAATCATGGGTTTTTGAATTCAAATTTGGTACTTCAAACTTTAGTTGTTTCAAGAAAAGCAACCTATACAAAATAAGATTGATTATATAAATTGATAAAAATATTGTGGTCAAGAAGTCAACTCTAAAACTTAATCGGGATAGACAGGTCACATACTTGTTACTAATTGGTTAAGAATACATTTTAAGAAGACTGAGCAAATGTGACATTAGTTGAGAACTTGTATGTTTTCTTCGTTGTAAACGAACAAAACGAGAATCTGAAACGGTCAAATATCAATTGTACATACGAGGACATGACAAATCAAACTATGAGAAAAATGTGGTCATCGATGACACTACAATTGCAGGTGCAAATTATTTACGATGGTATTTAATGACCGTCGTCGTAGTTCACAGTTAGCATTAACGACAAAGTTTTAAATGTGGCAATGACCACCAAATGTCAAGCATATCTATCAAGGGACGTGACTATTCACTTTGTAACACGATGCACACTTTATTTTGTCACCTACTTCTCCTCACATTTGTATATGATGTCGTTGCATAACGATGCTACTTCCAATTGTCCAACAACAACAAACGATTGTACCAAGACAAACCGTTTCACCTCAAAATGTACGCAACCATACATTTTATTACACGGGTCATGAAATTAGGATCCAAAACACGTAAAGTCGACACAAAAGTTTGTGTCATCACATGATATAAAAACTTTTATTAAAAGAGTTGAGATCAGACGTTTTAGATATCTTAATAAATCATATTATCGACAAATGATCGTATACGTTAAACCTGAAGATCAATCACTCCAATTAGTACCAGTCAAAAATACTCAAAGAATCACCAAGCGCGTGAGTCAACTGGTAAAGAGGTTGTTCCAGGTTAACCTGAGGTCTCGAGTTCGAGTCCTAAAGAATGCAGCTGCGTTAAAATTTAGTAGAAAAAGTTTTGGCGCTCTTGTGGTCCCATCCGACTCGAATGAGAATTAGTTTGAGTATAGTAAAAAAACTTAAACGTGTCAACCGCTAATTTGCGGTCCCGCTCAAGAACTTCATGCTTTGGACAAAAAAAAATACCCAAAGAAGGTACTGCCTTGGTCAACATAGAGTGAGATGTAATTTAATGAAATTCCTAGGTTGCCCTTTTATGTCCATATGAAAAACCACATGGCCAATAGGTCGAAAAAGGAAACTCAATTTAACTTGGCACGTAAATATCCTTCCAATTAAATAATTAAATAAATAAAATATTTTAGAAAACTAAAAATATATTGAGAAAAGGACAAGAAGGACCCGACCCTACAAATAAAGGGCGTTCCAAAACTACGTCCTCTCTCTACCGCGCGTGTTGTCCACTCTCCACTAACGTGTCATCACCAGCCAATCTCACCTCATGTTCTTACATGGGACAATACTAGAGTCACTCTAGTGTTTAGTCTAGACCTGAAAATTTAGATCTGAAATCTCGGATGCTCGAAACACGCATTCGCTCTGGATTCATCTAGGTCTTTCATCCCAGATCATAAAAGTTCAACTCAAAGCTTGATATTTATTTTTGTAGGTTGGGTAAAAAGATGTGATCATTTCATGAACGAGACAAGAACTCACAGTTTACGCGCAAATTTCAAAAATCGTATTTACTTTCACTTAATTAGGTCTTTTGATTTGTACCGGAAAGGGAAAAAGTTATCCATATTTTTGCAGGTTCGAGTTTCATAAAATAAATCTAATCAATTGGGAGTTGGACGCACTTACGTAAGGCCACACATTTTACATGAAAAATACGAAACACATATCAATTTTGAGTATGCTATGAGATTGAATAAACTTGTATAATACACATATTTTACATGTAAAATCTGAACTCAGCTCAAAACCCAGACCTTGAATTGTACATAAGTTTACCTTATTATACCAGAAGAAGAAAAAAACCCGAACCGTATTTTTGCAGATTTGGGATTCATAAAATTCATCTCATCAATTTAGAGTTGGACTAACTAACGCAATCCCGCACATTTAACAAGAAAAGCGCGAAACTCATATCTATTTTGAGTATGATTCAATTGGAATTGTATATATAGGATTGGATTGAATAAAACATGACACATATTTTACACGCAAAATCTGAATCCGACCCATAATTCCCACATTTTACTCGCAAAATATGAATCCGACCTAAAACCCGAATGCACATTACCTCATTGTACCATGTTTGCGTCACCGTCTCTGGCCCTGCTCCCCCAATCGCGGAGTTCCAGCGCGTCCGGCGCGTGCACTATGGAGAACAGAAAGCTTCACTACACTCTGTGTTTTTCTTCTCTTACACTTTGTTTTGTTCTGTACTCTGTTTTTCTTCTCTCTCTGCTCTGTTCTTTTCGCTCTCTTTGACATTTCTCCTGAGAAAAAAACCCCACACCCTCGATCGGCGCCGGTACCGCCGGCATGGAGGCCTCCCCGGAGCTCCGATTCCGTCCACCTCCGACACTTTTCCCGGGCTAAATGCGACTGAAATTTTGCAATTTTTTAGCTTAGAGAAGCATACTCTGTTTTCTTCAGTTGGGTCAGTTCCCGCCGTCAATGGCGGCGACGAACGCGAATGCGCAGCCGGCGGACTCGCTCTCGGCCGACGAGCGCTCCGCAAAATCCGCCCACAAGC
>JAYMTA010006151.1:0-10684 GCA_036897625.1 Pelargonium cotyledonis | reverse complement strand
GAAAACACTCCGGCGACCGTGAACTGAACCAGAACCACCTGCTAATTTAAGAGAAATCAGCTTCCCGGAGGCGGCGGAGGAGGAGGAGAAAGTGACTAGAGATGGCTTGGAGCATGCTTTTCCGGCGGCGGGGGCCGAAGAAGGAGTGAGGACGGCTCTGGCGGTGGAGGAGGCCATGGGTTTTTGGAGTTTGGCTGTGGCGTTGGTGTGGAAATTTTGAAGGAACTTTATTTATAACAAAAATGGGTAGAAGTTTTTGAGTTCACATAATAATTGTTGTAGTAATTATTGATGTTTTACAATAAATATGTAAGACAATAAGACAACAAATAGTAAATTTGAATATTTATTGACTTGTAAATTATTGGGTTAGGCTTAAATATTGTGTTTTTGGGGTTTTGACCACCAATATTTTAGGCTCCTTTTATTTAACTAGTATTCTTTAATTCCTTTCTAAACTTTTTTAAGTGTTGAAGTAGATTTGTGAGTAGAAAGTTACCACATTTAATGTAGTTTAAGTGAAATCTTAGACTTGTAAGGTCACAGGAATAGAATAATAGGAAATTAGTAATTCCAGTATGTTACAGTTATTTGTTATATTAAAGTAAAATATAACTAAGTGATCGTTTAATAACTTCATTTCGAATTAGAAATATTGTTTAAAAGGACAAAAATTGATAATAATATATTTATAATAAAATGAACGTATGTGTGTATTAAATCATAAGTCTTGTTTTAAAAAATAAATACCATAAGTTTTTTTATTTACTTCGTATTACTTTTATTAGTAAGTTGTAGATCAAGCTGTCAGTGCGCTTAGACTTCATTTCGTTCAGATGTGATATGTTTTACTAGATCCATTTTTTAGGTCTAGATTCAATCTTGCTCCCCACTAACATTTGAGCATAGAGACTAAAAAATATATATAATTGTATACTTATTTCACCAATAATACAATAAAATGTAAAAAAATTTGTGAGATTCTTTTATTTCCAACTTTTATAGGATAAAATTCTTTTAAAATATCTCATAATTACATAAGGGTTGGTAGAGACTAAGAAAATGGGTTACATATTTGCAAGTTTGGCCCCCATACTCAACTCATTTTCAATGTAGACCCTTGACTCAAGTGACTTAGAAAATTGACTTCTTAACTCATAACATGGACTTAGAAAAATTAAATCTCATTTCAATATAAAATAACAAAAACAAATCCCAAAGATATTTGTGTTGTGTGTGGAGCATAGCAATCAAAACCTCATATAATAATATAAAATTGATGTATTAATTAAAAAATAACCCATAATAGTAAAGTATTAGTAGAAAAATAGTATCCAATAATGCACCAATATATGATTAGTTTATATCATAAAAAAAGTTTTGCCATGTGCAACTTAAGATTCTGAACTCTCATAATTTCATTGTCCTCCACTAACCTCTGCATTTTTTTTTTTCAACCACTTGCACCAAATTCATCAATCTTTTGACCCAACATAATTGATAACCATATTTGTTCAATTTTAAGATCACTAGCACTGCATGTCTCAAATTTTGTATAAAATTACAGATCAACTATTTCATAATGAATATTTGTAAAATTATTCCACAAATGTGAAAATTTCCCTTAAACAATATGTTTTATATTAGCACAAGTCATTAATTTGTTTATTTTTGGTCTTTAATCAATAATAAAATTAGTGCAATCATTTCATTTGATACCTACTCTATAGAATTAACTTTATAAAATAAAAGTTATAATTTATAATGTATGATGTGCAAATAAATAAATCTACACGTACAAATTATGAGAATATAGTAAGAGAGGAGTGATGGAGATTTGAGTGAATATAGACCGAATCTGATAACATATTACATATATGAATAATCATGGTAGGCCAAATTAGGGACTAGGGGTTTATTTACATTATTACTTTTGAAGATAATTTAATAAAATTTGTTAGTACAGATAAGAAATCGGATCTCAAGTCGAGTTGAAAAAGTTTAGTGTGAAACGACTTGATAGAGATTCGAATTTAATCTTAGTTTACATGTAAAATATGCGGCCTCCTAGAGTTTTTTTTATTTGACCCGTAGTTTCTCGTAAAACACTTTATTTAAACCCCGTGCAAATTAATTTAATGAAATCTATTTTGTGTTCCAAACCTGTAAATATTTTAGTCCAAACTGAGGGTTTCTCTTCTTAGTGACTATATTTATGTCCACTATAGTACTAAAACTTGAAAAGTATGAAGATAATTTATTAATTTAGGCTTCGAGCTGAATATATGTTTAGCGTCAAGTTAAACAAACCTAACTCGAATTCAATCCAAAGGGTTTCAAGTCTGCTCGAGTTTTGGAGCACGGATCAAGTTAAACCAAGCTCAAATTTAAGTATAAGATGTGTATATGTGTGCGAGATTGCATTATCCGATCAAATTCAGCTCGCAATCTCATCAAGATAAACTCTAGAAAAATTGATCAAGCTCATTTTACGTGACAGAAGACTTACTGTCAAATGAAGCTTGGCTCCAAATCGATAGTTAATGAAAAAAAGATGACAAATTGAATATACATATGTATTCACTCAAAGTTGAACCCACATTTTATGTGAATTCATATCATATGTATAAAATAACTTGATTAAATCAGATCGAATAAACTTTTACAAACCTCTAAATAAACACAAGAGACCTTAAAAAAAAAAAAAAAAAAAAGTAGGTCTTGAATCTTGATTGAAGTCTATATGCCTACTACAACTAACCAAGTGGAGTTCTATTTAAGTGCTAGCACTTGCAACCTTTCTCTTCCTTTTTGTGCTCACATGTTTGGCTCATTTTCTTTTCCATTGTTTTTGTGATCATGTTTTGTAATACTAGCTTCTGCTCTTGCTATAATGTAGCTCTTTAAGAAAATTACATAAATGGTACTTGAAAAGTGTTTTGACAAGTTACTTGACCAAGGAACAAAACAAAAACACCAATCACATCATTATTTTAATGAACAATAATGTCCAAGAGATTCATTGACACCTATTCAGGAACATTGCTTAGTTCCATAACCAATGAAAACCAAACAACAATGAGCAAAAATGCATACTATTTGGGTCATACACCTATATAAGAGCTTGTTTGGGAACTCATGTCTCCAAAAGGAGAAGGAGGTAAAAAGAGGGTAAATGAGTTTTTAATTTTATTGACTTTTGGATGATTGTTTGATAAAAAAAATTGTAAAAGGAGTTTGAAAAGGTATTTTAGATTATTGATTGTTTGGTAAAATATTTATGAAAGTTATTTTGAAAGTTGTAAATGACCAAATCATTATCGAATAATAATATATATTCATAAATGATAATAAGAATATTTTAATGAATTAAAATGGATATGGGCCAAACACATATTAAAACCCAATCATCTAGCCCAATTGTGTTATACAAAATTTTGAGCCCAACAAGCCCAAATGTGCTTACAGATCAACCTGCTTAACTTAAGGTTAACCAACATATCCAAACTAATCAATATATATATACGAGGTCAACCTACAAATATGAGGTCGACCTTCTATGCTACTCACATAAATCAGGTCGACCTATTTTACTAGGTCAACCAAAACAACTCACACAACTTGCAGTTATATAAAAATTTGTATTGATTTCATATTTCACACTATATAAAATCATCAAACATACATATAAATCATCAACACATCTTCATAACAACCACAAAACAATACAGTTGAGGGCAAACCAGATGAAATTATCAATTTTTTTAAGAGGCAAATGTGGAACTAATTTACTCTCTCTCATCCTTCTGTCTTCACAGGAATGGAACTCTAACTTCACATAAGACACAACAGAGAGGCTTGGGCAGGAGCTTCAACCTCAAAGCTCATTTTCTGAAAAAAAATTGCCCCTTTTGTGGAAGTTAGATGTATCTCATGTGGCAAACTCAAAAGGAGACAAAAGGAGCTCCATTTGAGTTCCCAAACAAGGCCAAAAGGTCAGTCTTGTGAAGCAAAATGCTAATAAATTGAAAGAACAGTTATACCTTATAAAGTAGGCTTCAATATTGATTATTGGCTCAATCTACCTCACAGAATCCAAATTAGCCCCTCAAAGTTCCCAAAATTACTTCTGAACCTAACCATTATGTATGCTTGCAAGAAAAAGACACTGATACATAGCATTTACATTAAAGATACAACTTGAATTATGCAGATGAATAAACAAAACTCAGTTCAAACTTATAACCGGATCACAACACGAACACGATAAAGAAATCTATATTATAACATTGGACCAATCGGGTTTTGCAATACTGATAAGCAGTACCGAGCTGGTGTACAAGGATTCGCAGAACCTTACACGCCTATGTTTGGACATTAGTATTCTTCTAAGTTAACTTTGCTTCTTGGGTATCAAATGAATGGAAAATCGGAACTGTATATGTAAACTTAATGACATAACTGTCCATGAAACTGACTAGATCACAGGATTCAATTCCTCAACGTACAGAAATAAATTCTGTTCAGACTTAAAACCGAACCATAACACGTACACAATCAAAGAGCCGGCATTATATAAGTTTAGTCAAGTAACTCATTCATATCAATCAGGTTGCGTATTGCTACTCCTTATTCCTTATATATGAAATGCGAGATCAGATCATAGCAGTTCAAACAAGTTATTTCAATGCTGATAAGCAATACCAAGCTCGTGTGCTACTAGGATTTGCAGAATCTTACTGTCATGAAAAGGGTGAGAACCCGTGTAATTTAAAACCTTAGTACAAGATCTATCCCGGGATTAGTTGTCATACCTATATTCGGCAACAGAATGAGTAACTGTAAAAACTAAGCGTGCAGGCACCAAATTACAGTGGCTGCACACACCCGTATAATTGAAAGCCTAAATACCAAGACCTAATATCCAGCAAACAATCAAGCGGTGCCTTCTCAAGTATATCGAAATCTATCCTGTTCTTATAGTCAACATGCCTACACTCAGAAACAGAGAGTAATTGTAAAAGCTAAGAATCAAAAAGATTTTCCCTAGTCAAACAAACATTTTGAGTCCAGAAAATGTTATTGTCAATGATCGACATTAATATTCTTCCAAGTTAACTTGGCTTCTCTTGTATAATGTATGTTAGCATCTGAGGGAAACTTGGGACATTTTACTTGATAACATAACAACTCACAAAACTGACCAAATGTCAAGAGATTATCGCTACATTCAAGGAAAAAAAAATCTGCATATTAAGAGAATACACTTTGGTCGAAACACAATCCAGCCATAATATCCCAAACAAAAGCAGAAGTAATTTTAAAGCTCAGACACGAGTGAAATAGCAAAGATTTGCATACATCATTTAAGAGCAGAACACAAGACTGTTGGTGCGTAGGGGTTTGCTACTACGGCATAACAATATGATGATCTCAAATTTTCAAACAACTGCACAATTGCTTTCAAGTTTTATTCAATCTGAACAGTCAAAACATGGTACAGGATGTCATTATTGTACAATCTTACCTACATTCTTTGCTTTTGAATCAACGAATTAACAAACTTATACACTTGAAGAAAAAAAACAAAGAAGTACCTGACAAAGCGAAACCTGAAAGGCTAAAGCAAGAGAGAAAACCGGGGGTGGCAGGATAGTGAGCCTATTATCCTCTCAGTCCCACAGGTTTAACCGTTTAGGGATCACATATTTCTGGTTCGCTCTTTGATTATCTGCAAGCCAACATACCTGCCAAATAATGTAAACCAGTAAGTCTCTTCTGAAACAAAAGAGTAATGAACCAATATATACAATGGCTGAGAAGCTATATATCTTAAGTTCACACTTACCGGCCAATCATCATAACAGTAGCCTGAGGATTGGTCCCGGGTGAAACTCTGAACGTTGAGCCATCAACAACTCGAAGAGCGTCAACTCCAATGACCCGAAAATCACGATCAACCACACGTCCTACAAGGCAGCCTCCATGGTAGTGCCATAGAGTGCTCACTGTGCGCCGGCAAAAATCTTCCATCAGTATGTTATTGGTCTGATCAACAGGCAATGCAGGCCCTACAAACCGAAAATCATGACCCCCATACCACTCCTGGAACTTGAAATCCTCCATAGCCCTACTTCTCAGCACCTCTCCAATGATCCGTGTGCCATTCACACAGCGCTGCAAGTCCACCGGGTTGCTGAAATAGTTGAACCTCACTATCGGGTTCACTCTCACATCAGTAGAGGCGAGTCTCAGCGAGCCAGCTGAGAGTGGCCCGATAATCTTCTCAATGAGGGTTGCAACTGTGAGGTACACGGGTGATGATGGTGTCCTGATGAACACAGAATGCGGAGGGGACGCGAAGGGGATGACATTGGATGCAGCCTCAAGATAAGCCCCAGATTCTGTAATCCCCACAACCTGAATGAGAGAGTGGTCTAAAGGAACCGGAGGCACAATCGATATACCATTCCTCGGGTTATCATACAAGAACTGCCCAACATAAGGAATGTGGCGCGCCACTGGAATTCCCCAAGACGATAGATAAGGCCGAGGGCCAATGCCACTCAACAGCAGCAACTGAGGACTTCCAATAGCTCCAGCAGACAAAATGACCTCGCCATTTTCCCGAACCATAGCATGATGATACCCTCCTGATTGATCCCGATACACAACCCCTATTGCTGATTGACTCAACCCTTGAGCTCCAGAAGACGAGCCCATCACAATCCTCTCCACACTAGCAAACACCGCAACTCGGATATTAGATGGTGTAGCATAGCTCAACAGATCTGCAGCGCTATGTCTCACACCAAAACTGTCAAATGTAGAGCCTCCAACTTTAGTTCCCACCAAATGATCTAAATGAAACCCATTGTAAGGACCAACCGCAGACTCCAACAACCCGTCCCGGAAAGCTGATTGCCAGTTCTTGAGCTCGGGTCTGAACACAATAGCCTTCTCGACCCATTCATAGGATTGGTTCACAATTCCAAGATCCCAACTGACACCTGAGTTCTGATAAAACTCGGGATCTGCTCGGCTGTAGAAACCGGCATTGATGGCGCTACTGCCACCGAGAACACGACCGCGAGCGTTGGGGACACCTTCTTCGGATGTGAAGGGTTGAGCTGGTGATTCGAACGAGTCGGACTCAGTGAGTGCCGTCAAGAAACCTTCCTGGGTCATCAAATTGGGGTTTCCGAAACCGACACCGCCTCGTTCGAGAAGCAGGACTTGGTACGATTCCGACAGCGTCGCCGCCAATGGGCAGCCACTTGTGCCTCCTCCAACGACGATGTAATCGTAGTAGTCCTCGGACGGGAAGTCCGTGGCATTGAAGACGAACTTCAGGTAATTTGGTTCTGCGAAAAAGATTGAAGAAAACAGAAAAAGGGTTTTAGTAAAATAAGGCCCTGTTTGGATCCCTAGAAAATTGGAGGGAAAATAACACACACATACACACAGAGGAAAGAATTCGAGGTTTTGAAACACACCCATTTGAGTTCACGATCGAGCTCAAAGTGGGTTTTTAGAAAATGAACTCCTGTTTGGTTTCCTAGAAAATTGGCGGGAAAATAACAGAATGAAAGAAAATGCAATATGCTCGATGCTTTCAAACAAACCCATTTTAGTTCGTGATCGTGCTAAAGATCAGTAGAGCGAAGAAATCAATTTCCATTAACCAAACACAATCGAATTGACTGAGGAAAATCAAGGGTTCCAGAGAATGAGTTTGTGGGAAACAGAAAAGAAAGAGAAAATCCCTGTTTGGTTCCCGAGAAAAACAATTGATGGTTCAGGTAAAAAACTCAGTGTTAGGAAAAATGGGGTTCAAACAGAGTACAGAAAACAAGAACATCCAGTGTTTGATTGCAGAGAAAATGCGGGAAAATGAAGAGAACAAATCAGTTTCTACAACATGGGGTTCGAGCATGAGACAGATAACAAGAAAAACAACTGTTTGGTTGCAGAGAAAATGAAGCGAGGTAGAGATAGAGAGAAACAGACCTTGCTGAGGCTGCGACGTGGCATGAGGAAGCACCGAAGAGACGAAGATCATCAAGAACGCGAGACATTGCAGTGAACACCAAATGGGTCGTCTGGCCATTTCTGTGCCCATCCCAAGATCTTCAAGAAACGCCTGTGAGTGAGGTGCGTCTGTTATTTTCTCGGAGGAGAGAGAATTTTCCCGCTGCGGTTCTTGAAGAAGTAGAGGATGCTCAGTTTAATTTTGGAGCTAAAAAGAATTGGTTGGAGAGACCGTTTATGTATAGCGCGCGTGGTTCCAAACGTCACCGTTTTGTTACTATCATTAAGCTTTAATATTTGCAAAGCCAATGGCACACTACACTATGTATTAGAGAGTGTTCCTATAAATTTGGCGTTGAAAATGATGGTACTATTCATTGATTCAATTTCTTGAGATCTTTTGTGACATGTCAATAAGATATTTTAAATATGATTATCAATATGTATAAGAAAAACTCGTGTAGTAGACAAGAAAATCTCGACCTACTACGTTGTTTACTTAGTTCGTTTACGTACTTTTACATGAACATTTTAAAGCAGTGATTATCAGCTCTCACATGATTCATTTTAACATTATCTATTTTGCCCCTATAAGTAGATAAGAAACTTACCATTTTACCTTGTTGCATAATCATATTACAATAATATGATGTTGACCTTCATTTATAACAAGTCAACCCGTTTTTGTAGTATCATCAATTTATTAGTTATGAATCGACCTAACATAAGAATATGTTGATCTTCAAAATACATTTGCGGACCCCTTTCTGAAATGAGTCCTTATGTTAAATCTATAATACTACTTATTTTGATATACGATGGATAAAGAGAACTTTAATATGTCATATTATTCTCAAATGGTTAATTTGATCTTATCTAAAATATACCCCTAATTTCATATAATCTTAGCAAATAATTTAAAGTTACAAAATTTCTTGTCAATCTATAGGTAAATTTACCAAACAAGATATCAATTCTCCACATTATTGTTGGCACATTGAATTAAGAGGAAATTTCACATGAGCACCTTTTACTATTAACTTAAATCACATGTGTGTCAATAACTTTTTTTCAAATCAAATACACACTTAAACTATGACATGACCTATTCATCCGTTAAATTTAACGGATTGACCCATTTTGACCAATTTTTACTAATAATATCAATTTTACCCTTATGTTTATTGTTCATGGTGTTCTTGAATTTGTTCTTCATGTTCTTATGTTTTCAAAATCAAATCACACAAAAATCAAACACCCCACAATATAATCCCAAATACACAATATGATTACACAAAATTATAATTGACATGTCCAGTTTAGAGCAAAAAAAATAATGAATTCTAGCAATTTACACATCCAATTTTTGGTGCGGCCTTAAAGGCTTATCATCCAATCTCCGTTTGGCTTCTCTGGACTCTGGCCGCCCCTCCTAGCTTCGTTTGATGTTCCTCCTTTATCTATTCTCGGTGATGTTTTTATTTTAAAAATCAAATATATTTAATCAAATTTCAACATTAAGAAGCTATTTATACAAATACTTTTGGAAAGAAATTATACTTACAGTGAAGATATGTAGTTATAGTTGGATTAAGAGTGCAAAGAAAAAGAGGGCCGCCGAGAGGTGCGCGTGGCCGACGATGACCAACTAGTGTTCGACAACCCTCCGCCCTGATGGAACTGTCTCCGGCGAGCACATTCCACACCAGGAAGCATCTCAATCATTTATGATATCAACACCAACGATTAAATTTATGTCAGATTTTGTTGGTTTTGCTGTTAAGAAAAAGTGGAGTGAATGTAGAGTTTGATTTTGAGTGGGAATCCGAGTTTATTTTGAGTTCCAATCAGAGTTTGATTTTGGGGAGTGAGTTTTGACAAATCTGAGTTTTAGTTATCTTTTTTCAGATCTGAGGTTTTATTTTATTTTTGTTGAGATTTGGTTTCATTTGGCATTGATGAGATGATTCATGTTAATTTTATTTTTATTGCTACATTTGATTAATTTTGGAATTTTTTGTTCCTAAATTATTTTTGATTTAGTAAGAATATTTTTCAGATTTGAATATCACATGATTTTGGGAGTTGGTCGGATTCTTGAAATGTTTGAAATTTCCAGTGTCGGAATCTTCAAGCATTTGAAGAATCCGGTCAACTTCCAAGATACAATAATAATACAAATGTAAATAGTAGAAATAAGTAAGGGTAAGATTGGTATTAAATTTTTTTTTAATGATATGTGAAATGCATATGATGAAAGAGATTAATTTTCCGTTAAACTTAACGGATGGATAGGTCATGTCATAGTTTAGGTGTGTATTTGATTTGAAAAATAGTTTTTGGCATACATGTGATTTAAGTCAATAGTAAAGGGTATTCATGTGAAATTTCCCCTAACTAATAACATCTACTAATAGTTTTAGTCTTGAAAATAAGTATTAAGGAATTGAAATAAATGCAACAAGAAAATCATAAGTTGTGTTGTGTGTGTATGCACAAGTAAGATAAAACCAAAAGACATATATTCACAAGAAATGAGGGTCAACCAACAATAAGCAATTAGAAGGGTAAAGAGCAGAGATAAAATGAAGTATGGATTGTTCCCTAGAATTAGTGTCAATGGTTGATTTAAATCAAGTTCTATGAGATATTT
>JAYMTA010006150.1:0-10685 GCA_036897625.1 Pelargonium cotyledonis | reverse complement strand
AACTAACGGATGGACCTTGTTGACCAATTAATCAAGAGTCCGGGTACTACTGGAGTTATCTTCTTAGTCCAGGGACCTTTGCGGTGACTATCGAATAGATGGGGGGGCTGCAGAGTATTTAACCCAAAAAAGAAAGAGAAAGATCAGAAGTTAAGACTCACTTGAGATATGTGAGTATCTTCATTGTGAACAAATGAGATAATCCAACCATCTTCTTCTTCTAAGCTTCCTTGTTTGGGGACAAATGCAGCTCCAGAGCAAAAACTATTCTCCTCAAACTTATGGTATGTAACCTTTATTTCATCTTCAAATTGACTCTCCATCTGCACCATACCAATATAAAATCATATTTCATTTGAAATACTTGTTTGTCTATACACAAAGATAAAGAATTTAAGTCTAAAAAATGAGATGTTGTCACCACGTTAAAACTCATTTGTACTCACTCAAGTGATGAGAGAATAGAGCGATCCGATAGATCTAAACATTTTAACGAGGTGTCATAATCTCATAGGTTACTATTTAGTGTAAACCAAAAACTAATTAGTTTAGGATCGGTGCTCTCTAGTGACTCAGTCTCAAACCCTTAAAGTTCAGTTGAGATTTTAGTGGGATGGATGTGCCTAGCTAGCTAGTCATACTTACAGTGACATGGTCTTCAAAGTATAGCTTGGCTAGACTCCCAAATTTGGGTATGCCAGCTTCACAAGTCTTGGTGGAATGAGTAACTTGGGAGTACCCATATTTGCTCTTAAGACCCACAAAGTTGGGATTGATGATAGGGAAGTCCATTGAGATGTGAGGTCCAGTGAGATTCTTCTCCTTAACCTCCCCACTCTGCATGTTCAATCTCCATTCATAAGCTCGACCAAACAGCTGACCACCTTCATCACCAGCTTTTGCAGCCTTGAATCCTTTAGAAAACCACTCCAATTTGTTCACACCCCAATCCGGTCCCGGTATCACAGAATCAAGAGCTCTACAGCCCCACACCACGACCTGCTCATCATCATCATCATTAGGATCAACTCATTTTTACATGTCATGCATAAAAGAAAAGACTAATGGTAGCATATAATGATTTGTGTTTTTACTACTGAAAGGACAACCATATTAGTAGGGTTTAGCTTTCACCATTATATTTATTTGATGTGAAACACTTTATAACCAACTTTTAAAGTAGCTAACCTCATTGCCATCCTCGAAACAATTGAAAATGTGAAACGTGCAATATGTGGCCACCTCAAACCATTTGACTGAATCCGCATCGCCATAGCGAGGCATTACCCCAATCCTTGCATATTCTTCCTTGTCGTACTTTATCAATCTACATATATGTATGCCAAGTTTGTTTCATATTAATGTGCACAAATCAGAAATGTTTATAATGTAACGAATAATCATGAATGTGTACTTACGGGCCTCCTCTAGCTAATCGTTTTATGTTTATAGTTAGAGGAAAATCCAATATCACATTGAACCTGCGCATTCACAAGAGGAAACAAGTCTTAAACTTTGATGCAACCATATTAGTTTCCAATTACGTGCCACACAAAAGACTTGCAGGAGTTGTTAAGAGTATTAATAAGACTTCAACTATCAGCTTGAGCTTTTAATCGAATTGGTTCTCTAACAGTTACCTACCTTTGTGTAACACCGATTTCATGACAAAGGGTGCACCTTTCAAGTTTGAGATCTGCTTTATGCACTAATTTTTTTCCATCAGCTGAGACAAGGGAACAAAAAGTAATTAACATATGTATATGCTTGGCCTCCAAATTAAGGTAAAGCCAGTATTGTCAAATTTGGAGAATACCAGATACTATTCCGACTTCAAAATATGGTTTTACAGCGTCCACGCCCATGATAACGAGCTCCCCGGTGCCTGGAGCTATCTGCAATTTACATGACTTACATAAACTACCAAACAAGTTACTCAACTTTATAAATTTGCATTAACTAATGTTTAGGTTTCAAAGAAAATTACGTGCCTTGGGATGGCTGGTACATGGTCTATTCCAAGCTCCATTAGCATCCCAATTTCCTAATGTTTTTAGGGTCAACATGTCTACCTCTTGAGGCATGTGGTTTTCTGCTATAGAGAACAGCTTCCCCGAATGCTCGAAAACATTCGTGTTGCTTATGTACTTGTTCACCTTCCCAAATCTCAACTATTTCAGAACAAACATGTTAATTTATACATGTGACAAGATTTTAGACTTCATATATAGCCAAGTAATTACGCATACCATGTTGAAGAAATAAGCGGACAAGACTGCGGGTGAATCTCCTTCTATGGCGGGAAGAAAAGACGGTCTATTTCTTTCCTTTTCTTGATGGAATGTTTCGGTTTCAACGTGCCTATTGTTGTACAAAACACTCCATTTCCCATCACTGTCTTTGCTAAAATACAAAGCATGAAGCATTCCTTCTCCTTCTACCCAAATGTGACTTGACTTTCCGAACAAAGACTCCGCGGACTTTAGTCCACCAAAAAGAGGGTTAGGCCCTGCATTTTACAGTATGAAATGTTAAACTTGTAGTTGTAATTGAACTGGCTAATTGAGGAGCATCCACTATAACAAGATTATATTGTTGTCCCAAGTCAATCTGATGTTACATATAGACAAAATAGCCATCTAAGTGAATTACCTAGCAACAATAACGAGACATTTCAACGCCGGTTCTGCAATAAGTTACACAAATCATCTTATTTTAAGGTCCGGATAACTAGCTATTAGCTAAGAGCTATGCGTAACGTATGCATCAAACAAGACAAGGGCTAGCATCTCACATGAAAGCATAAAGGCGGCGAACAAGTTAGATTTGTATCTACTGTTATCGTCTTATTTCAATGTTGTTTTCCTAGTTTTTATCTGTCAAAAACAAAGTTCCAGCCCTTCGACAGATAGAGATGTGCGAGGAATTGCCGCTCTTATGTTATCATCAAAGATGCCAAAAATGATCAATAAAGTATGGAAATGAGTATAATTGGTAATAGCTTCTAAAGTATTGTGTGCATAGTTTGCAAGTAAAAACCATTTCTGATGTAGACTCCTGTGGGGAAGCTATCTGGGATATATCCTTCCATCCTGGTCACAACTACAGCTTCTCCCAACTCATCAACCGGACCGAAGTTTCTCTGCAATGCAATCACAAGTAAGTTCAAAACTAGGAAGATACAAAATTCATCCGTCTCAAAATGAATGTCAATTACGTATAATATTATGGGTTGAAGTCCAAAATAGCCCATGTACTAGTAGCAACGAACCAATTTAGTTCTCTTACTATTTTTCAAGTGAACCGAAGTAATCCATGGATTCTAGTTGACCGTTAAGTGTGTTGATGTGGCTTAACGGCCAACTGAGAGAATGGACTACCTTGATTCACTTTGAGATAGTAACGAGGACTAAATTGGTTCATTTTAAAGTATAGGAGCCATTTTAGTTCACTATTGATAGTACAAGAACCATTTTGACTTCAATCCTAATATTATTAGTGCTCGACTTTATCCCGTGTTTAACTATATCATTAATAGTCAAGCATAATCTAATTGCAAAAGAGACGTTGCTAATCTCTTATTTTGAGACGAATGGAATATGCGTACTTGGGATGGGAGCAAAGGCTGGTCAACAAATTGAAATGTGGAATCAACAAAAGCATCCACCATTTTGACAGAAGCAATCTGGATGGTTTTTAAAGCCACATCCATTTGCAAGGGAACTTGTTGCAAGTCTCTCAACAATGGCTGCTCAGTTAAAGAAATATATGTCAGTGATCAAATTCAACCAGAAGAAATGGTTTGTAACACAAGAAAGAGAAGAGTGACCTTGAAAGCAGAAGAGAGAGTGTTCTTGAAGTTGTCCATGCTATGAGATATGGATGGCTTTTGAACAGAACAACTAATTGATTGAAGTGCCATATTGCATGAAACTGACATTTTTGGTCTCCAAATTAAAGCTTGCTCAACTCGATCTGTCTGTTGGGTTCCAATGACAGCAACTATAAATATTAGTTCAACTCAAGAGCAATGCCAAACCAGACCAGACTGGCCTTCAACAAACAAACAAATGGCACAAACTCTCAAGTCACAGTCAGTATATAACGATGATAATAGAGAGAAATCTAGAAATTGTTGAAAAAACATGTATAGTTTATAGTTTTGTATTACAATATTATAAACAGATGCACACAAATACAATACAAAATTTAAAACTATATTTTGAAGTATGAACTTTCACATGGTAGAGCCTATACATAAGCATTGTTAATTATTAGAGTTGGTAGTTAACATTTCTCTTTGTTAAAAGAATCTTTCGAAACTTACCATTGGAATATGCTTAACATTTCAATAAAATCATTTGTCACTAGCAAAACTTTATTCATATTTTTCTAAAATCTTTGAGGGGAATCTTCTTTCATACTTTTTAAAATGCATTGAGGCCTCTTTATTGATATTCTCAAAATTTCATGACATGCATAAGTAGTACTCCATACAACGAAAGCTAACATTTTCTTTCAATCTTGATGACGTGGTGTATTTATCAAATGAAAAATGGTGAGGCTACCCGAAAATCACAAGATCGAAGAGTCAATCAGAGCTTGTCACGTGGCGCCTCGGTGCCACGTCACTAGCGGACCGAGTGACTCCGTCCGAGGGACTCAAGGGCTTGGGCTCAGCTACAACGCTCTCCCAAGTGCCACAGAAGGCCCAAAGGCTAGACTTGAGGATATGGCCCCATGATACGGTCCCGAGGTCCCAAGCTGGTCAGCGCCTCCCTCGGATGAGAACGAGAGCTCCAAGGTCCCTCACCTGTATTCCCAAGGCCCCAGGTCCGAAGGACCCAAGTTGCCTAAAGCCTCACCAGTGAATGTCCTCCCCTCCGGCTAGAGCTGAGGGGCACGAGCGAGCAACATGAGCATCGATTGGGAACTCCCCACGATTACCATGAACTCAGTATAAGACATCTGGGACAGGAGGACCGGGCATTTGGGATCCCATGACTGGGACCCGAGGACTTGCTTCCACGATGTGGGCCCCACAAGTGGCCCTAAAAGCTCAGTCTCGCTTGATGGTGACACGTACCCCCCCTCTGGTAAGGCCTATAAATACCCTCTCTTAGGTAAGAGAGAGGGATCTGATTCTAATACCTGGATGATTCTCTAAGATTCAGACCCATAGCTCGTTCCTCTCTCAAGGCTCTCAAGTTGAGATAATCTTCTTGAGACCTTTCTTCAAGCTCTTAAGCTTTCCTCGGTTTTTTCCAGCAAGAGATTTTACTCTCACACCCGAGGCGGTGTCTCGGAATCACCCCGAGTCTCATCGTTTTTTGGCGTGCTTATTTTGTAGGAACAAACACCAACACCCATTCTCATATCTGGATTCGGAAACTCGAAGCTTTCTTGCACTCCAAGACTTGACCTCCTTGACGCTGTTAACTTTTGAACTTGACACCGTGAAATCTCATGTATTTACCTAGATGAAACGATATCTGTACTAGTGTGTTTAGGCCTTTGTAAAAATTAAGCACAACAAATGGTAAATGTAACACAATACTTCAAATTAGATTTACATTTCTTTTTCATTTTGTAACCATGTTCTAGATTTAAACAAAAAAATAAACGCAAACTTAAATCTGATCAGAGTGCTCCTGCGCAGCCATTGACAACGGCTGCAGCCAAATTACAATTTCGTTGCAACATGCATCACTTGTTGGGACAAGCAGACAGTTTCACAACAACCACTATAAATGGTTGCAGCGCGTGGCAGTACTTGTAAATAAAATTGAACTCTCGGAAATTATTATTTTTTTGTATAGCAGCCGTCGTTGTCACTCGCTCCAGCCAAAATAGATATCTGTTGTAGCCACCATTGAGAGTTGCAACCACTGGAACTTTTCCAAATGCTAAAAGTTTAATGTTCAGCTCCAAGCGCAAGATGAATTACCAAACGCTTTTGTTTCTCAAATGACCTTATAATTTTGCGAGTGAGTGCTTTGTGGAAAGCTTGAGGAGTCTTTAAAATTCTTCAAAAGACCTCAATTTCATTTGAGCTAGTTCAGAGTGTCAAATATATGATTTACCCTCCAAAATTAAATTTGTCAACAAGTTCACAGTTTCACCAAAAAAAATGTCTGACACCCGAACTATCCTTTTGACCACCCATTTAAAATCTTGGGGCCCCTATGGCACTTCAATGTACCTGCGAAAGATTAACACACCCAAACGCACATCAAGAGGTTCAAGAAAACAAAAAAAATATATGAAACAAATCAAAACTCAAAATACCAAAATTAAACCTAAAATAAAAAAATTAATTGAGATATTAAAAAAATACACAAGTAGAAATTTTTTGTTCTAATTACAAACATATGTAACTCATACTACGCTGCAAAACCACCAAATAACTCTATATAAATACGACTTATCAAAACCTTAATGAGAACATCTCTCTATTAGTTTTTTTTTCACTATCATACGCATATGACTTAAGCATACACTTATGATTGTAAATATAGGGTTATTTTTGGCTTCTACACACAATTGTTGATGTTCTAGGATTTTTAAGTTTTAGCTACATATGAGGGTAATTATGGAACTAAGAATATATAACATATCATGTGTCTATCCCCCTACCGCGTAAAACTGGAATATGGAAATCCTCTCATCATAATAATCTGTGAATCGAACATTGTGCACTAAGTGTTAGCCTCCAACGACTTCTTCTCACAGCACACCTCCAGTAAAGCTCAGACCGCCACAAAAAAATCTCTCACCAAGGGAAAATCGAAAACAAATATGGAATGACTCAGATGATTTCGGTGTAGGAAGCAATGAAGGAGGGATGCCTTTTATAGAGGCCAAGGACAAAAGTTGTTACAATACCATTAATCCATATATAAAAAACAGCCCAACCTAACTTAATTGCATGTTTAATGGGCTATTAAAGGAGATGAAAAGTCATGGATCAATAATATACATAAAGCCCATTGGTTATGGGTCCAAAAAGATAGAAGCCTCGACCGAGAAATTTTCCTAAACTCCCGAGCCCAGTCCGTTCCGTTCCGTTCTGACCATTAGTTTGTAAGACACTCTCCTAGGTTAAAGGGTAATTACCTTAAAAAGTGCCTAAAAACCAATAATCCCATACAAAACCATAGTGGGGAGTGTCGGACTTGCTCCCTTACATGCCCCAAACCTGCTCGTAATATCCTGAAAACATCCATAACACTAAAACAAACATTAATGAGCACATATAAGCGTAATTAAGCATACAAATAACGAAAATACACCAAAGTCAAAATTCATGACACTTAAGCATAACGAAAGGCAATATAGACATTTCAGACTCATATAAGGGCATTTCAAGTGAAAAATATGAGAAAAACATAACAACTATGCATTATTTAGAGTTCTATAACTTGCATAAAATGCAAGTTATCACGTACCAAGAAGGGGGTATTTATAGGCTCTTACCATCTAGTGCCACATGTCGGCATGTGATTGGTTGTTGAAAGATGAGGCCATTTGGGACCATTGGTGACTTGGGCTTATGGCCTACCGAGTGTGTTGCTCATGCGCACCAGATATGGTATGGTTCCCCGTATGCCTCTTGCGTGCCTGGGTGGCTCCCGAAACCCTTATAAGCCTCTACCGCTCAGGGTAGCATCATGTGGGTTTAGTACTGTTGAAAATGTTTTAACTTTTTGGGACGCCTCAAAGATGATCTGGTGAGGCAGAAGCCTTACGTGAGCCTTGTAAGTGCGTATTGAGTAGCTAAGTTATGTTTGGGGTCGAAGGGGGGCATCCATGAGATGTTTTGAAGTGATTCTCATGCTTTTGGAGTGATTCTCATGCTTTTGGAGCTTTTGTGCTCCCCGGGACACTTTAAGGCTCGCTGCCCGTCTAGGTGGCTCTTAGGGTACCCAAGTCGTCTGGACCGCCTGGGGTGTGCTTGGGACCCTCAAGCCATTTAGAGAACTATTGGGGGGTCCAGTATGCATTGAGAACACTTAGAATAATTTTGAAGAACTTTGCTCACATGTTAGCCATCCGGGCATGGTGCATGGTGCAAGGAGGTGAGTACGCCAGCAAGTGTACTTACCATGCCGCGACATGTGATATGGATGTCGCGATATCCATGCCAACTAGGCATTCCACGGGGTGCATGATTCGAGACCGCGACATGCATTTGATCCTATTCATTTCATCATTTGGAGCTTCCGAGAGCTCCCTCTTGCTTTAGATTATCCTGATGATGTTTTGGGGACTTCGGGGAAACAAAACAACACTATGGGGTGCTCTTGGTCTTGGTTGAAACGCAAACTCTCCGACCTGATTTTGGTTGCTCGGGTGGCGTTATGTTGCCACGTGTCGCTATGTCATTCGTCTTGAGACTTATGATTTTTTGAGTAGCATCACATATGTATAGTTTTCTATTTAAATCACAACTTATAAAATAAAAATAACTAATATCCGATATGTTAATTTAAACAAACACTATTGCGTAAGAATAATATGAAAACCTTAAAATACAAAACAAATAAAACATAATGAAAGTTTTAGGTTATCACAATTATATATTCATCGAGTCCTTGAATACTAAAAATAATGAGAGAAAATTAAGATCCTGAAAAATGTAACAAACATTATAAAAATAAAATTAGACAAAACAAATAATACAATCATCATTGTATATATATAAACAATTTCTTACTGATGTTACCCAAAAAATCATAAGTCCCTCAACGACTCACAAGACACCACGTGACAGGTCCGAAATAATCGGATCGCGTGACTGTGCCTCGCAAAGTCAGGAACCAGCCTTGTTGTCTCTTAGCGAGCCCAATCTCTCATCAAGATTAATATGTCAGCGAACTCCATATGTCAACAAGCTCCATATGTCAGCGAGCTCAATATGTCAGCGAGCTCAATATGTTAGCGAGCTCAATATGTTAACAAGATCCATATGTCAGCAAGCTCAATATGTCAGCGAGCTCCATGTGTCAGCGAGCTCCATATGAGCTCAATATGTCAGCGAGCTTCATATGTCAGCAAGCTCCATATGTCAACGAGATTGAAGACTTGAGCAAAAATACACTAAGTATGGAAAACACTCCTAAAGGACCATACCACTCCAAGAACGCCCATTAAACTCTCCAAATAATATTTTCTAAGGGCTTGGAGGTAAATCCGAGCTCAGAAATAGCTTTAGCAGTGATATTGGAGTAGGTCTATTCTCTCAGCAGCAAAATGGGAATAAGTCTGTCCCCTTGGCAGTAAAACGGGGTTAGAGTTGTCCCCCTAGTAGCAAAACGTGGATAAGGCTGTCCCCTTGGCAAAATAGGATTGGAGCTGTCCATGACAATTGCCGCGGCAGTTGTGTCAAATTGCCGCGGCAGTTGTGTCAAAATGTCGCAGCAATTGTGACAAAATGTCGCAGCAATGTTGTCAAATGACGCGGCAATGTTGCCAAATGCCGCGACATTTGGACCTGACACAACCTAGACCATGTCTTCGGCCCCCAAATGCATTCCGGATGGCTCCACTTGACCCCAGATAATTTGCAACGTCTCTAGACACTGTAATGAGGCTGATCCAAGGCCTAGACATCACCAACACACCTCCAAAGCACATCAACAAGTTTCTTCAAGCACGCAACTCCAAAGGTCTCAAGGCCATGTCATGCAAGCTTTAGTCTATGAAAGGCCTAGCAAGCATGCTAGTCTCAAGGGCACGCAACCTCTATGCTTCCATGCACTCATGAATATGCCTCTCATCGTACTAGCTCACTAAGAGTCTTGGCAAGCCTCCATGCACCCGTGGCTAAGATTACAAAGCATGGGCTCACTAAAGGTCATAGCAAGTTCAGGGCAAGTCGATCAAGACCAAGCCCAAAGACATGAGCATCATGTCCAAGTCCAAGAAGCCTAACATCCTAAAGGAGCTAAGGAATGACACAAAGTCAAGTGAGCCATTTGGGCCTCTAAGAGCCAAATGGGCTAATAAGGGCTTCAATTCTCCACCGACCAATCACAAAGCAACAAGTGGTGCAAGGTGGTGGTAAGGTTTCCTTATTAATACCCCCTCTTCCAAATGGAAAGGGGTTGACAACTTGGTTAATAATTTCACTTCTCATTTCTTTACATTTGAGAGCTTCTTTCTCTAAAAAGCTTTCTCTCCCTAGAAAAGCTAGTGTTCACCAAACAAGGACTAACTCTCACGCCCGAGGCCGAGTCCTGGTAACACAACCCCAGGTCCTTCGTTCCTTTGGTGTGTTTTCCTTACGTAGGTGACAGTTTCCAAGACTTCAAGAAAGCAAGAAAGCTAAAGGAATTGGACACTAGAACCATAGGCTAGAAACCTTGACTTAGAGAAGAAGAAAGCACAAGCACGAGCACAAGCAAACACAAGAAAAACAAAGTACATAAGCTAAGCTATGATCGCGTTGACCGAAAGTCAAAACGAGCATATCAGTTTTGGTTCCATTGCCGAGAACGATTTGAAAGCCACGTTACCCTAACTGCCGGACGACAAGTGAAAACACCCATGGCTCATCTACGCGGCAAGAGAGCCCACACTGGGCGCAAATCCCATCTTCCTCGCACAGGCTCACACCTTGGAAGGGAATGTGACGCCCCTCCTCCTCGCATAGGCCCAAGCCACGCGAGAGAGATCGTTGCCTC
>JAYMTA010006149.1:0-10685 GCA_036897625.1 Pelargonium cotyledonis | reverse complement strand
ATATATATTTAAATCATTTTCAATATTCGTTTTCATTGCTCAGTATCTCATAGCAGAAACAACAGAGCAGCCAGAGATCACCAATGGAGGACACTTTTGCTACTGTAAAGCTGTTCCTGATTCGTTACAGAGCTTCTGCGAATTCGTACTTGTCGCAATTCGAGCCTCTGGCTCTGCTTCTCGCTCCTCTCCTTGCTCTCTTCGTTGCTCGGACACTTCAATCGGCTCTCGATGTGGTTCACGACAAAGGACTCAAAGCCGTCGTCCTAGGGTTTTTCATGAGCTCTATCAAGTAATTTATGTATTATGAACTTTTTGTTGTTGTTCAATTTGAATTGTTGATTAAGTTAACGGTATACTGCTGGATTTCATTTGGTTGTGGTTGATTTTGGTGGATAGGTTGGTTCCTGGGGTTGAGAAATATATTGAAGCCGAGAAACAGAAGGTCTGGCAAATTTTGATGTTCGCTGTTTGTTTTATTGGATTCTTGTTGCTAACTTGCTATTGTGTGCCTTGGGATTTGTGTGGATCGTGGAGTGATTTTCGTTTTGTGGTAATAAATGAAACTGAATTGGTTGAGAGGAAGCATTTAATGCCTGAGTTGATATGAACATGAATCTTTGGTGGATAGGTTGGTTCTGGTGTTAAGAAATATATTGAAGCCAGAAACAAATGGTCTGGCAATTTTTGCTACTGGCTGCTCGTTTTATTGGATTTATGTTGTTATTGTTTGATTTGTGTTGTGCTTGTTGTGAAACACATTTGTTATCATTTTTTATGAATTCGCATGGAGTGATTTTCATTTTTGTTTTCTAGTCATAAATGAAATTGAATCAGGTGAGAGGAAGCATTTAATGCCTAAGTTGCTATGAACATGAATCTTTGTATTAATCACGTGTTCAGGAAGAACATTAAATGTGTTTGTTTAAGTGGTGAAATCTGAACTGTCCTATGTGTATACTGTTTGAGACACTCTTCTTGCTGATAGGATTATAAATTGTGTTACTCAGAATTAGGACCAGTAATAACGGTTTTATATATATTGCTGATGATTGGTAAAAACATTCTCCATTAATAATGGGCATGGATATTTGGTTGAACATGTTGGCTTCGAGTTTGGTATCATGTTTCATAATGCAGAGGTTGAGCTAAGTTGAAATACTAGTAGTATAGCAAATTGGTCTAGTACTGATGCCACTGGAGCTTCTCCTAGTAGTTGTGACTCACTGGTTAAAACAGTGCCAAAAAAGCTTGTATAGTCACACATAGCAAGTGGATAGACTTGGGCTTAAAGTAAGTACCATCAACGAGTTATCTTGTGCTTACTTAACTCACTCTATAAAGTCTTAGTTCCAACTACCTTGGGTTTGAGTACATACATCCTTCTGGTGGTAAGCGTTGAATGCCATTTATTTAGGTGGAGAAATGTTCCAGATGTATACTGTTTGGGAGTCGCTTTTGGTGTGGTTTGATAGTGTGTTATTTTTAGTGTTTGGATAGGGCCCATTTGTCAGGTGCTATAAATGTAGTTTTTATCAGCCAAAACATTCTCCATCCATGAGCATCAATGTGGACAATTAATTGAACTGATCAGACCCAGCTTGGTGTCATCTTTTGTTGTGCACACACTGAGCTCAGTTTTAGCAATTGAATGGTTACATATTTTACTAGTACGCTCTTGGTTTGCAACTTGGTTTATAGCCCTAGAGCTAAGATAAAGCTATATGCAATTTTTTTTTTCCAGACAATCAATTATCTAGTTAATGGAAACCCTTGTATTTTAGTCTCTGGACTAAGCTGCACGCCTTCTACTGCCACAGTAGCATCTCAAATGAGCAGTGACTTACCCAAAATGTAGCTGGTTATGTTTGATTTTCCAACATTTGGCTAAAGTATTCATAAACAAGCTTGAAGGAATCACATGGCAAATAGATAGTTGGGCTTAAAGTAAGAGTGTTGGCGTAGTTCTTTTTTGTTTTTTCTTGTGGTGAACTATGTGCCTATGTCCATCCCAGTCAGGTTCTGCTAACTCGACTCACGAAAAAATATGGTAGTAGAAGTATTGCTATCAAAGCATTTTCTTCTTAGGAAATGTCTTGAATTTATGCCACCTATGAATGGACATCCAGAAAAAACATTGCTGCATATTTATAGTGTACCATACATACTATTATACTAACCTTAGACATGTCTACATGGAGTGTGATGTAAACTTCTGTTGTAGCTGTGTTTTCTATTGAAAGGATGAATCTTGCATATCAAATGGGAAATGAATAGAGTTTGAAAAGAAACGACTGTTTGGTTATTCACTTATTCGTGGGTTATGTCCCATAAAGCTGTACTTATTTCTTGACTTTTGAAGCAATTAGGACTTTATTTATGTTCTCTTATTATTAATTAATGGTTCATTGAACAAGCAGGTTGTAGATAAGATGCAATCTGGTAATAAAAGAGAGGGTTGGTTGACAGAGTTGCCAAAGGAAGGCTTAGGGGTGGGAGTGATGGAAAAGTTGAAGGAGGCAAAAAGTAAAGATGTTGTTTGGCAAGGAAAATGCTCTGGTACAGTGTATGTTTTTATCTACAATCATTGGAACTAAATATATTCTCTCACAGTTTACATATTGCAATTTGGTTTCTTTGCTTTTGCGGTTAGCCTAATAAATATTGTGTACTGCAGGTATATTCGAGGCAGTGAATCTGAAGGACATTTTTCTCTGATCAATGAAGCATGTTCAATGTTAGTAACACATATGTCTTCTTTGTTTTATTTTTCAGCAAACACACTTAATTTAGAGTGGTCAAACTGAATACATTTTCATTCTTAATGTATACACTTTATATTCACTGCTTAATGCTTCCTACCTTACATTTTGATTCCTACAAACAAGGTAACTTTGAATGCCTTTCACATTACATAATGCTCCCCCAAAGAACATAACTTTAGCTCCAATACTGTGTGGCATGCCTGACCGGTTGTTAACTTGAGGATGCTTTAATGAGCATCTGCTTGTGTTACAAACTTAGGCTTCTTAAACAGCCTCAGGCAAAAAGTCAATGACTTGTATTTTACATATGCTAAATTGTCAAGACTCACGGCAGTAACACGACTTGAGTTTAGTCCAAATGGAAAACAGTCAACAGATTCTCTATGTAGTATCCACTTCCTTGTTATGAAATACATACTGAAGTGGGGGTGGAAGAAAAAAAAAAGATTTCACCAAAATGCTTATTAAAGAGGTGTTTATGGCGCTTTGCATATCCTTGCTGGTAGTCACCATATATACTATTGTGACAACTTTTACTATTGAGTACTCTCCTACCTCCTATCGCTCAGCCCTTATACTTTATCTATCATTAGAATTGATTTGAATCATTTTTCAGGTTTGCACACACCAATCCATTGCATTTGGATGTATTCCAGAGTGTGGCACGATTTGAGGCCGAAGTGGTTGCAATGACGGCTGCACTGCTTGGTAGTAAAGAAAAGGCTTCTGGTGGACAAGTATGTGGGAATATGACATCAGGAGGAACTGAAAGTATATTATTAGCCGTGAAATCATCACGTGACTATATGAAAACTAAAAGGGGAATTACAAAACCTGAAATGTATATCATTTTCCAATATCTTAATTAACATATTTTTCTTTTGCCTACCTGCTGTTCCTCTTAGAATGGTTTACATATGTGATTTCTTCCCAATCATAGGATTATACCTGAATCTGCACACTCGGCATATGACAAGGCGGCTCAATATTTTAACATCAAGCTGCGGCGTGTGCCTGTAAACAAAGAATTCCAAGCTGATGTGAAAGCAATTAGACAATGTGTTAACAAAAACACTGTATTGGTATGCTTCTAGACCATGATTAGTGGTTTCATATTATATAATCTGGTTTAAAGCTTGATGTTGTATTATTATCTATTAATGAACTTCTTATATAAAAAACTGTTTGCACTCAAAAGAAAAGAACATTAAAACCTTGCTCTAACCTATTGTGGGGTTGCCATTTATCACCGCTCTTCCTGATTTACCCTTTATACTTCTAAGTTGAATCAGAAATAAATTTTCTGAACATGCAGATTGTTGGATCTGCACCTGGGTTTCCTCATGGAATCATTGATCCTATTGAGGTACGTGCCCATATTATATATCTGTAATGCTACAAAATAGATGTGACCTTGAAGTTGTCTTTATTAAGCTATTTCACTATATTTTAGTTTTCAGTTGAGAAAATATACAATTTCTTTGTAGGAACTTGGTGAATTGGCTAGTAGATATGGAATATGTCTGCATGTGGACCTTTGTCTTGGTGGCTTTGTATTACCTTTTGCTCGTAAACTTGGGTATGGATGGGTGATTTCTTTAATTACCTTTAGTCACTAGTTGCGTATTCTGGCACCATATATCTGTTGTGAGTTTTAGCTGGGACCTTGTAATTTCTTTTCTGTGCTCCTTTATTTTGCATAGTATGTTGCAACTTACAAGGAGGTAATGTTTCCCCCAATCATGGCAGATTTTTTTTTAATGATTTAGCAAGTGTGTTGAATTGAGTTTTATTGCATCCGCTACATGATAGGTTTGCTCAAGCTGCTTGAGCATCCTTAATTATTAATGGAATCATATAGAATAGAAAATTGAAAATTTCAATATTGGGACTTTTTGTTTTGCTTGCATCTGCCAATTAATATTTCATTCCATGTATTAGGGAAAATGCTCTCCTATATATGTTCAATGTGTCAACATTGTTCATCATTACGACATTTGGATGGAGAGGTACCTGTCATGTGTGCATCAAATGCCATGATAAATCAATGGACTATCTCTTAATGCATACATGTATATGTATTTGGATTTTCAATTAGACATCATTACAGAGATGAAAGCTCAGATCAGTTACCGAGTTCAGACATCATTACGAAGTTTCTCTATTTCACCAAAATATGCTCCTTTCCTTTTCTTTCTTTTTCAGGTACCCAATTCCACCCTTTGATTTTTCAGTGGAACGGGTGACCTCAATATCAGTGGACGTGCATAAATATGGGTTGGCACCCAAAGGAACAAGTGTAGTGCTGTATAGAAATCATGACATTAGAAAGGTAACTAATACATTTCGGTCCTAGTTTTAGAAGACTTTGTTTTGTGAGAGTCAGGCTTGGAGTTATTTTACTCAACGCATATGGTTATGCATATTGTTTTTCTTAGCGAATAGGGTAGGTTAGCTCATCTTATAGTTTGTTCCACACCAATATAAATTTATATGTGATTATTATCGGAAGTCAATCATATTAAATTACGCAACGACCACTAATTTAGAGAGCAAGAGCACACACATAATGTGCTCATAATTTGTAAGATAATAAAATTCTAAGTCCTGACATTTCAGTCATCGTTTTTGGCAAAGTCGTGTTGCCTGGAACTGATTGGACTCCTGTTCCATTTTGTTGTTGGTCATTGGTTAGTTGCGGAATGTTTGTAGGAACTAGGAAGGTTCCTTTAATTGTATATATTTTCATGCACTGGCTATGTTATTTCAACTCTAACTCGAGTGCAGCAAGATTTTGCTACCAAGGTCTTGATATCAAACATGTTGCTGCTCCTACAAATTTCCTATCTTGAATATGTAAATGTAATTATTTATCACTGTATCTCCTTTAGTTATTTCTAATCTGTTTTCTTATGTGTTGGGATCATGCTTGGTGGTTTACCAATAACTTGTATGCTGGCTTTCCTCGATGCTCATTTCTCAACAGCATCAATTTGTTGCTGGTAAGTTCACTTTTCTTTCTAATAAAAATGGGACATTTTGTAGTGTTGCTGTTTATCAGGATGCTGGAGAAGTGGTAGTGGGGCTTAGGGCTGGATAGGATGTAAGTTTGACATGACATAGCTGTATATCCTAGATGACCTGATCATCTTTACAATTGTTTGCCATCCTAAACATTTCATAAGCGAAGACCAATAGTACAACATCAAAGAGCTTAAGTGCTTAACTTAGTGCTATGTTTCTTTCTAGAGTTAATTACGAATAACTAACCCTCAATATTGCCCAATGCCCACAAACACATAACTAATCCTAAAAAAAAAAAAAATCAGATAGTTACTAACCTTAAGTTTAGTCACCCATTCCGTTAGTTTTAATCATTCAACGGACTATTCACACTCTCTCATCACATGTCTTGCATGTGACCACTACATGTATGGGTAAAAAACAGTTTTACCATTCATATTTATTTTTTATTAACCTCTCCTTAATTTTCTTCATTCATCTACTATTTTTATGAAAATCAAGTTTATATATTTATTTGGTGAATGTGTTAAAAATTAAGAGTATGTAAGGGGTAAAATAACAGCATTACTAACAAAATGGGGTGACTAAACTTAAGGTTAGTTAAGTGTCGTGAAAAATTCTCTAGATTAGTTATGCATTTGTGGGCAATAATACGATTTAGTTATGAAGATGGTATTGTATAAGCATGGTACTAAAGGGCATCGTGTGCTTGAAAATGGAATTAGCTTTAACATGTTCTGCCGATTATCTTGCTTTGGAGTTTGTGCTTATGTCATTTTAAGTCCACTTAATTTATTTGCACGCTGCAGTTACCGAATGGTCAGGTGGGCTGTATGTCTCACCAACCATTGCTGGAAGCAGGCCTGGCGGTTTGATTGCAGGGGCCTTGGCAGCTATGATGTCCTTGGGGCTAGAAGGTAAAACACTTGCTGTTTGGTAATTATTGAAGCTATCAAGTTATTAGCTAGAAGGTAAAACTCTTGCTGCTCTGTCTAAATCATTTCCTTTTTTTTGCATGCTATAGGATACTTGGAGAACACGAGAGAGATCATGGAAGTATCAAAGAAAATACAAAAAGGGTATTTGCTTGATTTCACTTTACCATTTTTTTGGCTCTAATCCAAATTCTGAACCAATGAGGATCCGAGCAACTTATAGGGTGTAGAGCTTGTAATTTGGTCCCGAGCCCACCCAAAGTGTCGCACAAAATAAACTCGATTAATTTCCTGGTCGAGTTCACCATGAAAGATGTGTGGATTGAGCTGGCACCACCTCGCTCAATGCTCACATTATTCATTATAAATCTGCCACTCACACCTCTTGTGGATCGGGTTGGGGTTCGATTTTTACTATTGAAACCGGAAATACCCAACTTAGAACTGAATTTCCATCTCTAATATATATGAATTTGGACACCCTGCACCTCTTGTGGATCGGGTTGGGCTCTGATTATAGTATGTTTATAAGCTTAAGAAAATAATTTGGGTACTCTGCACCATCAAAGCCTCAAACTCTCATTTTGCTAACTACTTCTTCTGTCCCAAAATTACTGTTATATTTCACTTACATTTTTGTCCTAAAATAAGTGTCTTGTATCATTTTTCATAAAGTTATGCATGAATTACCGATAGTGTCCATGTCCATTTTCTTGAATTTTTCATATAGTGATTATAAAACACTTGTATCCAAACACCCTCTTAATTATGATATCTATCTAATTTTAGCTTGTTTATTATAAACTACTCCAAACACCCTCTTAACTTGCAGGATAAAGGAGATTCCTGAGTTGTTCATTGTTGGAAGGCCAGATATGACTATTGTGGCATTCGGATCTAATGTGATGGACATATTTGAAGTAAATGATATCATGTCATCTAAAGGCTGGCATTTAAATGCACTCCAGCGACCAAACAGGTAGGTTATCTTTTCTATCTCTCAAATTGAAGCATGTATTTGGCAAATACAAATTAAAGCTGACAATTTGGGTTCGGATAAGAAAGACTAAACCCCACCCATCCCGGAAAAAGGGTGTGGATAGCGGGACTTGGGTTTTATCATTTATGTGTAAAATGCGCGGTTCCGTGTGAATTTGCCTGATCCGACCCAAAAATTTTTTTGGTTTAGTTTATGCAATCTGAATCCACAAAATGTGGAACGGGCCCAAATTGTCAGTTCTAATGCAAATGATCGTGACTTGCTTGAGTCATAAATTACATTTTAAATTGATTAGATAAATCCTAATTGCTGGATGTGTGTCCGCAAATATTTATGTTCCATTAACATGGAGCTAACTGAAAACTTTATATTGATTCTTGAACCAGCATTCATATATGTGTGACCCTTCAACATTTGCAAGTTGCTGAAGACTTCCTACAAGACTTGAGGGAATCTGTGCGCACTGTAAGTTTTTTCATTTCACAAAGGTTCTCTTAGTACATGGTCTAACACAAACACGGCAATTTTTATAATAGTGTTGAAACACTGAATACGGATACAACATGTTTATGAGCGTGTAATACGAACATGACACGTTTCACTAAATGGGCTGGATTGGTACGGCACGACACAACATAACACGTTTTGTACGACAAGACCAACACGTATGGCATGACGCAGCAAAGAACAATTAAATATCGTAGATTTAACCTAATTAACACTCTCTATGCTAACCAACTTGCAAAAAAAAAAAAAAAAAAAATCCAATAAATAAGAAGACTAGTTAGAGAGTCTTTTGGGTTAATTACTGGTGTAACTTCTAAGTGTGTGTTGGTCGTGCGTGTTTTTTAGGTTCAACACGAACACAACATGATATTAAATGCGTCGAATACTCCAAAACGAACACGACACGACTACAAAATAATCGAACCAAAACACATATTATTTCATGTTTTGTTTGTGATGCGTTGCTTGCTGAGACACGAATTGCCTGCACTAGCCACAACATTATTATATATGAATCAATGTGTTCCGTACTGTTAATTTGTTTCCCTATTATCAGGTAAAAGAAAATCCAGGTCCTATAAATGGAGGGCTAGCTCCCATATATGGTGCTGCTGGGAAGATCTCAGATAGGTCTATGGTCCAAGATTTGCTGGTAAATTACATGGATGGCACATGCTAGTGCTACTGCTCTGTACCTCTGTTATGTATTCAAATGAACTCTCATAATTTCATTAAGAACTTGATACTTTTATTCGATTCGTCCTACACAACTCATATTTTGGCTCTCAAATCATATTTGATATAGAGATTTGTTAAAGTTGACAATTTCGGTCGGAGTTTTTGAGATTGGGTCTATCCGAAAGAGGCGTGAATTGCAGATTTTGGGTTTTGCACGCCAGTGTTTCTCACACCCCGCGCGTCACCCTATTAGTTGCTAGTTCCCTTAAACCCATAAATCACTTCCCATACCGTTGGCAAGGAGGCTCGAACTTGATACCTCAAAGGAAATCCAAAGCGTGTCAATCGTTTGGCCCATCATGCCTTGGTGCAGATTTTGGGTTTTATAACGAAATACTCCCTCCGTTTCAAAATGAGGGTCATGTTTCTCTTGCATTTTTATTCTAAAATGAGTGTCTTGTTTTTTTTTTCTTGTAAGTTAGTTATGCATGAATGATTAATAATATTATTATAAAAAGTTAGTTAGAAACTCTCAACACCTGATCATGAGAGTACAATAGTAAACATAACACACTAACTACTTCTTCTTAATTTTTCTCAAAATAGAAAAGATGACACTCATTTTGGATTGGAGGGAGTATGAGATTGCATTTGACCTAAAAATTGATGAATCCTAAAAAATATGAATCAAGTTTCGGTTGCTTGTGGGGTATGAGTTTGGTAGTGTTGGCTCTATTTCTCTCCCTCCTTAATATAAAGTTGTTCACTTATGCATATTAAGCACACCAAACTTACTCTATTAAAAGCCAAATAAATTATGGATTAATGTAAAAGTTCTCGAAAGACTCACGGGAGTGGGAAGAGTGTTTGCGTTCGATCCCCACTCAACACACCCATTGGGAGAAGTGGGGAGCTTTAACTGTGACTAAGTCTCGAATGAGATTAATCTAAGTATGGTAAAATGGCTTAAAAGTGTTAACCGCCAATGATGCGGGTCCTTTCAGAATACTTATAGTTAAATACCTAAAAAAAAGTTCTCGAAACAATTATATGTGTTTTTTATATATATTTTAAATTCTAATAGATCATTCTAGCACAAAGTTATACATCATGTTGTAATAAAATAAAACAATTAAAATTTTGGATTATATACGTCCAAATTGCAAATTGGTTGATGATAATCAAATTGTTTATCCTAGCCAAATTCCCATTTAAGTAATTCTGATGACAAAAAAGCTAATGGGCAAATCCTTAGAAATAATAAAATCCAGTATATAACTATTATTAAGATGTTCTTTTTAGAAGATAAAAATCAATAAAATGAAGGTAAACAAAAAAAATTCTTCAATTCTCAAAAGAGTAGAGGAGCTTCCTTTTATATTTTCTGTGTATGTGGAATTGCTAGAAAATTTGGTAGATCCACTTACTTCTATTATGTCAATTTTAATTACTGCGGAGTCCATTCTCATCAACGAAATTGAGGGTCATGATGTGGATGAGCTTGACGATTCATTTCCATTGCAAAAGCAATTTTTAAAAAAAAAAAGATAATTTTTTTTTGGTACCCAAATTTTTCACGAAAATTTAATTTAGTACCCAAATTTTTATTGTGTTCAATTGAATACGTAAACTATTGTTAGTACTCAATTTGGTACCCACCGTTCAATTCCGTTAGTTTTTCCGTGAGATGCTGAGCTGGCATGCTTAGTTGGAAAATTTTGTTTACGTGGCTTCCACGTGTATTATTTAAATTTTAATTAAAAAAACAAAAAAATA
>JAYMTA010006148.1:0-10686 GCA_036897625.1 Pelargonium cotyledonis | reverse complement strand
TTGAAAGAATATACAAATATGTTATTTTTCTTTAAATTTAAAATTTTAGTTAAAAATTTATGACCGAGAGATTAAATTATTAAATCCGGCAATATTAATGCAAATTAAAATAAATAATCGAGCAACGTCGGGTAAAAAACTAGTGACATAATAAAATGAAATACTTGCTCTTTTTTAGCTGTCACTTGAAAGCATATAATTTAATTTGCTGATAAATAAAATCAATTCCATTTAAAAAATTTACCTAATTAGAATATATCATGTACTAATTGACTTTAGTGATAGAACTAACCACTCCCTCCTTTTAAAAGTTGAACCCCTAAAATGAAGCCAAAACTCAAACACAAAAGCCACATGAAATGAACCACTAGAAAACATCCCAAAATTGACCAAATTAATTGGTTGGAGGAAAATATATAATTGATCTCATAAAAAGAAATAAATTAATATGTCACATTTATTTTCATATTTTACAAGCTATGAAATTTTGTGCAAACAAACGTCAGAGGCGTGCTCAATGTCGCCAATGATCTCAAAATAAGCGCAAACTAATATGTTGGCAATTTTATTCAAAAAAGAGATAATAATTTAATCAAAAAATTTAAGTTTATTTATCGTGGCAACTAACATTTTAATTAGTAGTCAACGTTATCTTTTCATTTTTTTTCTTTGCTCATTTCAACAAGTACAAAACACAATTTTAATTGAGAAAGTTTATCCTCTCATAGAAATTTACAACCCCATATTTTTTTCCGAATTGGATTAAACCAATGATTTACAAAAAAAAAAAAGTTAATATGAAATTTTCAAATTTTATTAATTTCTAGATATTCAGAAAAAAGTCAAATATCCAGCGTGTAATTACAAGAAACATATCTGGCACTGCCACCGTATAACACCTTTCACATTAGTTTATTTTTATTTAAATCCAAAAATAAATTCACAGTTCTCACTTGTCGTTCGTCAATTACTCGCACAGACCTCTCTCTATCTATATATAAAGCCACAGCTTCTCATCATTTTCCCACATTCGTTCACTCACTCACTCATCACCTTATCCCTCTTCTCTCTCTCCATCCCTAGAAGCTCTCTCTATCTCTCTCTCGCTCTCGCGGCGGTGGCCATGGCGGTGTCGGTGCTGTTACCGGACATCGGGACGGAGATTCTGATTCCGGCCTGTGCCTTCATTGGAATCGCCTTCGCGCTTATGCAGTGGTTCATAGTCTCCAAGGTCCAGGTCGCCCCCGGACGCGACGCCGGCGCAGGAAAGAATGGATACACTGAGTCTCTCATCGAGGAAGAGGAGGGACTCAACGACCACAACGTCGTCCTCAAATGCGCTGAAATTCAAAACGCCATATCCGAAGGTATTATTTTTCAAAATCAGTTTACTCCTTTATTTTTGCTTCGGTTTCGGATTTTCTTTAGTGCGGTTGGATAGTTTATTGGTAGATCTGGTTAGTGAAGTTTTTGTTTTCTGATGGAGTTTTAGCTGTTAGCTGCATCGTGATTCGGTGGCTTTTTTTAGCGTGGGTGTGTTTTTAGCTTGTTGCTGATTAGGGTTTTATATGTGAAATGGTCTAGAAAGTACAATTTTTTTTAAATAAAAAAATTAGTTTATTATAATTATATTAATATTTAATTATCGGGTTTGAGTGTTATCTAGGACGGGCGTGTAGTGCTGTATTCATTATTATATGCTTCTTTGAGTGTTTTCAGATCAGGGATGGTGTTGGTGGTTCTGAGATATGGGCCTGCTGGCCTTCAATTCTATGTCTCGTAGTCAACAATGATTCACATTGATATGTATATGTTCAGATATTGGGAATATGCTTTGGGATCTATTTTTCGAATTTAAAATAGCTTGTGCTGAGCCTGAGCTGAGTTCGTAATTTTTAATTACTAATTCACTGTATGCACTAAGCAGAATTAGGCTGCAGACTTTGGACTGTGCATTTAGATCAATTGTGCTGCAGTCAGTCACCTAGCTGTGAAAGGGCAGGACTTCAAAAAAAGAAGAAAAATTTTACATGAAAAATTTTATTCTTAATAGCTGTCTCTCTTGATTTGAATTGAAATTTCATTGGATCTGATATTTTCACAAGGGTTTGAATTGAGATTTAAAGTCTTGTGCTTTTTAGCTCACTAGATCTAAGTTCTTGTTTTTTTTTTTAAAAAGACTTCCTCTGTCCTAAACAGTAGATCCAATGAGTGTTCTAAAGTTTAGGAGTTGTATTTTGTAATTGAAGTCTTTTCAGCTACTCAGGCTTTATCATTCTAGAGTGGACAGCAAAAGCACAGAATCATGTGCTGTTTGTTATCCTAAAATTCTAATAAAATGTGGTAAATATATCACCCATTGGATAGAGTTTGTACCCTTGAAGAAAAGGAAGAAGACTTGCTTAACTATCATCTTGTTACAACTTATAACTGCAAAGGATATTCATTGGTGTAAGTCTGTCAACCAAATGCTTTACTTAACATTTCTGATGGGTCAATTTCTTGCTGGGTTTTTCTATTCTGGACTAACTCACACACACACACACAGCATTTATCTTATCTTATCCATAATTAACTATTCACAATAGCAACCAGTATTTCTGCTATCCTAAGTGAGTGCCAATGATTAACAATGTTTAATTAGTATTCTAGTAGTTATGCATCTACCCATCTATAGTATTCAGTTTGGATGATGGTTGGACTTTTGTATTTTAAGGATGTATAGCTAAATACCAATTAGTTGTATCACTTATTTGCTAAATTTGTGCCTTTTTTTTTTCCCTTTTTTTTTAGTACTGTATGATTATATATCCATTTTGTAGAGGGTTTTGTAGTTCACTAACTTCTAGTTGTGTTACAGGAGCAACCTCCTTCCTTTTTACTGAATATCAGTATGTCGGGATATTCATGGTTGCATTTGCAGTCTTGATCTTCGTCTTCCTTGGATCTGTGGAGGGATTCAGTACAAGCAGTCAGGTTTGCAAATATGACGAAACCAAGATGTGCAAACCTGCCCTTGCTACTGCTGCCTTCAGCACCATATCTTTCTTACTTGGTGGTATCACTTCATTGGTTTCTGGATTCCTTGGGATGAAAATTGCTACATATGCAAATGCCAGAACCACTTTGGAGGCAAGAAAGGGTGTTGGGAAAGCTTTTATTACTGCATTTAGATCTGGTGCTGTTATGGGTTTTCTCCTTGCTGCCAACGGTCTCTTGGTTCTATACATTACCATCAACCTCTTCAAGATATACTATGGTGATGATTGGCAAGGTCTTTTTGAGGCTATAACTGGTTATGGCCTTGGAGGGTCTTCTATGGCCCTTTTTGGTAGAGTTGCTGGTGGCATCTACACTAAAGCTGCTGATGTTGGTGCCGATCTTGTTGGCAAGGTTGAAAGGAACATTCCTGAGGATGACCCAAGAAATCCAGCTGTAAGGAGTTTGCAACCTATGCTTATAGTTTACTTGAATTATATGTATCTTTTTGTTTTTAAGCTGGTGTTTAAATTGTCTCCATTTTTTCAGGTCATTGCTGACAATGTTGGTGACAATGTTGGAGATATTGCTGGCATGGGATCTGATCTTTTTGGCTCATATGCTGAGTCATCCTGTGCAGCCCTTGTTGTTGCTTCCATTTCCTCTTTCGGGATTAACCATGAGTTTACAGCTATGCTATATCCTCTTGTAATCAGTTCCGTGGGTATCCTTGTTTGTCTGATCACTACCTTATTTGCAACTGATTTCTTTGAGATCAAAGCTGTGAAGGAGATTGAGCCAGCACTAAAGAGGCAACTCATCATTTCCACTGTTCTGATGACTGTTGGAATCGCAATTGTTAGTTGGGTTGCACTCCCATCTTCCTTCACCATCTTCAATTTTGGAACCCAGAAAGTAGTGAAGAACTGGTAAGCTCCATTATTACTTCGTTGTGGATGATATGGGTAATACAAACACTTCATTATTCATTGCTGTGAAAGTGCGTAGTCATTTCATGTTTGCCACAGTATTGGCTCACAAACTAATGGAAGTGAATGTATTAGTACTACAAAATAATCTTAAGTTTGGAAAATACTGACTTTAGTATGTGTGTTCAGGGAGCTGTTCTTGTGCGTTGGTGTTGGTTTGTGGGCTGGGCTTATCATTGGATTTGTCACCGAGTACTATACTAGCAATGCCTACAGGTAACTGCATCTAGTAGCTTTTATCTGTCTCCTCTGCTTTGATTAATTAACTTTACTCTGAGGCTTGTTTCTATTATCTTGCAGCCCTGTGCAAGATGTTGCTGATTCCTGCCGGACTGGAGCTGCTACCAATATTATTTTTGGTCTTGCATTGGGATACAAATCAGTTATCATTCCTATTTTTGCCATCGCAGTCAGCATTTTTGTCAGTTTCAGCTTGGCTGCTATGTATGGTATTGCAGTAGCAGCCCTTGGAATGCTGAGCACTATTGCTACTGGGTTGGCCATTGATGCATATGGTCCTATTAGTGACAATGCTGGAGGCATTGCTGAGATGGCAGGCATGAGTCACAGAATCCGTGAGAGAACAGATGCCCTTGATGCTGCAGGAAACACTACTGCTGCTATTGGAAAGGTACCAAAATTTGTTATCTCTTCTTGCACTGGCTACTGTGTTGTTTGCTATGCATTTGATGTGCTTGTTTTCAGTAGTATGTTGACTGGGTTAGTTTGTTTTGTGGGACACTCGTGCATTCATTGGCGAGTTCATGGATTTCCCTGGGACCACAAGTGGCATAACAATAACAAAAGGGATCACCAGTCCCAGGATCCCAGCAGCACTAGTTTCACCCTGTCTTATGCATTATCTTTATTATTGGAAACAGTATAATCACATTATTTATATATCACATGCCTCCCAGAACTTTTACTGGACCACTGGTTTTGAGAGTCCTTTTCATTTGCCAAGTAAAGGCAAATTGCCATGATCCATAGTTGTCTTCTTGTTTCGTATCAACTCTAGTAAAGGAAACAAAAATATCTGCAAAGGCATTAATCTTCACAGAAGTTGTTGATTAACTGTCTCGGTCTAAATTTTTAATATAGGAAGTATATTCAATAAGATAATTGCACTGACGTGAAAACTCAATTGAAATGCCTAATGTTATTTTCTTTATGCTTGTGTTTCAGGGTTTTGCGATTGGTTCAGCAGCTCTTGTCTCTCTGGCTCTCTTTGGGGCCTATGTGAGCCGTGCATCTATTACAACAGTAGATGTTTTGACCCCAAAAGTTTTTATTGGTCTCCTTGTGGGTGCTATGCTTCCTTACTGGTTCTCTGCCATGACAATGAAGAGTGTGGGAAGTGCAGCTCTAAAGATGGTTGAGGAAGTCCGTAGACAGTTCAATACCATCCCGGGTCTCATGGAGGGTACTGCCAAGCCTGACTATGCTACCTGTGTTAAGATCTCCACCGATGCATCCATCAAAGAGATGGTCCCTCCTGGTGCCCTTGTCATGCTCACACCCCTTATTGTTGGTATCCTTTTCGGCGTGGAAACTCTCTCTGGTGTTCTAGCTGGATCCCTCGTCTCTGGTGTACAGGTAATCAATTTAGATTGTCAGATGAAAACTGAGTTGGCCAAATAAACTTGTACTCATATACGTGTTTCCATATTTTCTGTACACACAGATCGCCATCTCTGCGTCTAACACTGGTGGTGCTTGGGACAATGCCAAGAAGTATATCGAGGTAAGCATGTGATTGGATCTCACAAGGTCATGGGTATTTAGTATTTACTCTATTCTGATTGGCTCATCATTTTGTTGAGGATAGGCTGGAGCATCTGAGCATGCTAGAACCCTTGGTCCCAAAGGATCTGACCCACACAAAGCAGCTGTTATTGGTGACACTGTTGGAGACCCACTCAAGGACACGTCGGGACCATCACTCAACATCCTCATCAAGCTAATGGCCGTCGAATCTCTCGTGTTTGCTCCCTTTTTCGCCACCCACGGTGGATTGCTGTTCAAGATCCTCAAATAATTTATAACAAGGTCCTCTGTTTTTGGTACTAGCACCATATCTCAACCCATTTGATCTTGTTCCCTTTCTCTGCTGGTTTCTTTTATTAGTTTGTAGTGCAAGATAGCTTTTTAAAAATTGTATGTTCTAATGGTGTATCGGCAGAGAAAATTTTCCCTCTGAAGGGGTTGATTAGGACGATGATAATGATGATAAAATGCCGAATCTATGAAGAGTTGGACTAGCTATTGTAATTCTTTTTCTCCTTATGACCAATTAGTTGCTCAATTTTCTCCCAATTTCTATTTGCATGGTGTTGGTTTTTGCTATGTTCTTTGCTACTATTCACAGGCCCATAAACGTTGAAAAAAATATAGGGCTGGTTAGTAAGTTGTGCATTCATGTGTTTCTAGTTTATTTTTTGATCATCAAATCCAAATTTTCCTCACTCTCTCATTCCCAATGCATTCACTTCAGTTCAACTACAAATCCTCTGGTCGCTTCCTCTCAACTGGCTGAAGCAAAGCACGTTGTTCATTGACCAAAAACGTCGCTCCTCTTCGAGATGCACGGAAGTGAGGATTGGGAAAGAAGAATCCAGAACCTCGAGGTGTCGAGATTTTCTTGACATTTTTGCCAGTCAAGGCTGTTTGCATAGTGGAGACGAGCTGCGAAGAGCATGATGTGTACGCATACCGCGGGGAGGATTCTTGGGACACTGATGTTAGAGTCGACGCCTATCAACACCAAAGGATACGACAGTCTGTTGGATTTGGTGGACAACATGGCCAAGAACAGCTTCGATATGCATTATGGGTTGTTTTTGTACAACAAGAACGCCACGAAGACAAAAACAGATGTTCAGGCCAGAGAGTGGCGTAAACGGATGGACTAGCCTTCCCTTTCTCTACGAAAAGGTCAGGACCGGAGAATCCAGTTTCTTGACATTTTTGCGAGAGAGGGGTGCGAGATGGTTGAGATGTCTTGTGAACTGTGAAGAACATGACAGGTTCGGGGCGGGGTCTCTGTTCTTGACTCACATAATGGGAAGGATTCTTGATAAGATGGGTTAGGAGTCCACACCTATCCAAGTTCATCACTTTGGATTTACATAATAGAATGAGTGTGTAGAGGTGTTAATTTCACTTTGGATTCTTCACTTGAAAATTGAAGCATTACAATTTGTATCTATTGTCTTATTTGCTGAAAATCACCATCTGGAACAAATTTGAGTTCCATCTGGTGCTCTCTTACCTATTTTTATCTGCAGGCAGGAACAACTACATCAGGTATATGTGCAAATACAATAGAATATGGAGCAACCATTATTGGTGCTGATGAATTCACATATACAGGCTTCAAAGAAGGTATTTCCCCAGTCGAATTTACAGTTAGAGCATTTCCATTTAGCATCATGGTTTGGCTCTGTAAATTCCCATCCTTCGCCGTCAGGTGGTACTCCTCTCTCGGACCACCCTCCATCATCACATCTTTCTTATGAGATCTGTGTCTGTGTTTGTGATTGTGTTGGTGTTGGTGTAGGTGTTTGTGTTTATGTACCAATGTCCAGGTACTGTTATACACAATTGTGGCCTGAACTGTTGTGCTATTGTCTAGGTTGATCAGTAGTAATGTGATCCCTTTCTGCAAACAAACATCGGGATCAGATAGATCACAAGAAAACGATAGAAACTGGTTTTGAATCTTTGATTAGTGTGCTGAACTTACAGACTGTTTTGCACAATGTGCATATGATCGTAACTTGTTTGATCCAGAAAAGCTAGCTGACAAAACTTTTCTTCCCATTAATCTGTGCCAAAGCAGCGCACTGCATCCACAAAAACCGAGCATGAAATAAAGTTCTTACACGGTTGCATGTGTACTTCAACTATTGTGATAATGACAAAAGATTAATAACCTGTAGTAGTCTGGATTTGGCATGAAGTTGGTGGTGTTGAGAAGACCATAGTTCCCTCCTATTAATGTTTGCCGGCAATATGTTTTTGTATCAAACAATGATGACATCCCGAGCTGATCCAAATACCTGTTTGTTTCATTCATCCACAACGACCTCATTTAATCTAGGATAATCAATCAGACAAAACCCAATACTTAAATTCAAATCTTGGAGTCAAATTACCAGAAACTGAACACAAATGCGTTGGTTACGAGGTTATGACCACTGTTGAAAGCCCCTCCAGCCTCACCAACCCATGCAGTTACATTAGTTGACGAGTTCTTGAGGGTGTTCTGGAGGCTCCTGAATGTATCAGCCTCGCCGTCAAGATAGGTTGGATCCAGAATCTTTTCAATAAGATGGTCATCCACTCCTACACATCAGAAAGCGAATATATTTGAGCTGAACCGCCAAACTGAAAAATCCCGTCAAGATCAGATTGTTAAGCGAAGATACATACCCGGGCCAAGATTATATATGTGGTGGGTGACAACATCCAATGAGTTTCTAGTTTTTGCAACAAGTTCTTGGAACCAACTTGCATCATAGAACCCTCCCGGTGCTATGACTAGTGGCTTAGGTTTGATATGCTTGTAAGCGTGTTGCACTATGTTCCCTAGAGCAATTGTATCTATCGCATACTGATCAGCTGCAACTCTTGTTCCGACCCCAGAACCACTCAGTTCATTTCCTAATCAGCAGAAACGACACTATAAGATCCCACAATCAACACAAGCAATAAAGAAAGACGATAAATCCATTCAGGGCCACACAATAAGATCATAACAGCTGCAACAAACTGGCTATGAACTGAAGGCTCAAACAATTTTCTTACCTAGCTCCCAACCAGAGATGGTATAGTTCTTTTGGACAGTGTAGTGAATGAGAGATGCGGAATTGGTATAGTTCCAGGCTCCGGCAGCAGAGCCATCGGATTGTATAGTTCGTCCATCGAGAGCATTCAATCCGAAAATGATCTTAGCCCTGAGAATCAAAACACTCATTTCAGGTTTTCATAAAGAGAATCAAATGCGAATCGAAGGCGGAGAATAGAAACAAGAAACTGTATTTCTACCCAGATTTGTTGAAGAAAGCATTGAGCTCATCCCATCTTTTCATGGGCAAGCAACCCTGAGTGAAACTAAACATCTCTGAGGTGTTCTTAACAAATGGAGTGCAAGGTTGGTGATTATATGGTGTGTCATAAACCACCTTATCTTGCAATGTGCCACCCAATCTAATCTTCAATGGTGAAAAGGCTACAGCAGTTTTGAAAATTCATATTTTAAACTAATTAGGCTTCAAAAATAATTGACAATGAACAATTTAACAACTGAAACACACTCACACACACCAAAAATGAAAAAGGAACAAAAAAACAGTTTCTGGGCAGATAAATGAGCAAAAAATGGTCAGGGCCTTGAAACCTTTGATGGCATTTAAGAAGATGTTGTTGTTGAGGTCCTGCACAGAGAAAAGATGACCAAACAAGTTTAGAAATTGTTGGTTCATCAATAGTTATAAAAGATGTTAAAGTTAAGCCCCCACAAGAATAAAACTAAAGAGAGAGAACAGAAAAGTTTCTATCATCAAACATCATTGAGAATGAGAACCCAGACAAAAGGTAGATGAACAAAACCCAAAACCCACAAAAAAAAAAAAATTACCCATCAAAGACCCTTTTGAAGATGATGAATTCAGAGAGAAACAAGGATTGAAAAAGAGTAGAAGCAGTACCAGATTGAGGAGAGAAGCTTGACCCCAACTGCAAGTACCATAATCACATTTCTCAGGAGGCCACCAATCCAAAGTGGCACAGACAAAATCATCATCTATCCTCCCAATGGAAGCTTTCCCATCAACAAAGACACTCCCTTCCACAGTCCCATCTCTCTGTGCAGCTTGAGAGCTCACAGAAATGAGGCTCAGGCTCAGAGTACATAACCAGAAACACAGACCCATGACCCAAATCTGAGAACCCATTTCCAAAATGTTCAAGATCTGAGCCCTCTATATATGTACTGAGGAGGAGAGGAGGGTAAGAGAAGAACCTTCCATGGGAGAGCTACTAGAATAGAGAGATTAGGATTTAAAAATGTGCAATAAATGCTTATACAACAGACATGATGACATGGTACACAATAACTACATTTGATTTCACAATTAGCTGGGGATGGTAACTGATCAAAATGAGACCTTTGAGCTCAGAACCATGAGAAGAGGGTTTGGTACAAAGTGGGCCATGGATTTTTTGGTTCTTTGCTTTGCTTCAGGGAAGAGGAAAGATTAGGCCAAGGAAAGCATAGTAGCAAACAAGACTATACCATCATACAATTACAGACACAGAAGGTGCACTATTGGAACCATGAGGTCTTGAGCAACTGAACTAAACCCCACTCATTATAAAAATCAAAACTTTAATAAAAACATAATCAATATCCTATAAAGGAAACTGTCTTGGTATAGGGTAACCACTTTTTTTTGTTGTGGATAACTGTAGCCCACATGTTGTGGATTAGAGATTTGACTAGTGTTGTATCTATTAATTTTATACTTTTGAAATACATTAATAGATAGTGGTTACTTATTTCAAAATAAAAATAAAAATGGATAGTTGGTAACTGGCAAAATAATGGGTCATTTGACTCACTTTGCAGTTTCTTTTACCTCCACCAGTTACATTTCTAGGAAAGATTTAAAGAGTTGTCAAGTTTAATCTTTCAAAGTACTATATATATATATAT
>JAYMTA010006147.1:0-10686 GCA_036897625.1 Pelargonium cotyledonis | reverse complement strand
TCTCATAGCTAAGCGAGTGATCCTGAGGTCGAGAGTTCGAGCCTCTCTCACCCCATTTTTTATTTTTTTCATAAACTGAATGTTTTTTTTTTCTTCCCTTCTATAAATTGACTTTTTTCTTTCTATAAACTGATGTTTATATCTCTATCATCTCCATGGAAAGTCGTTTAGAACACTCCAGATATCAAGTTCAAGCCTTCCTTCAAGTTATCGGTATCGCTGGAATAAAAAAAGATCCTTAATATTTTGCGGAGAAATATTATACGATCTTAAATTCTAATGGGATGAAGAGATGACATAAAACATTGTATTTGTAATTTGACAACAAATGACTCTCACTCTTAGGGTTAGTTGCAAGTAGAGGAACTCAGAGCTGACTCAATTATATTGACCTTCTACTTTTTAGTTTGATAATAATATGAACTATAACTTTGAGTAACATTTTCTACACTTCCCTTTCCTCAACCAGGAAAACAAACAACAAATGTTGTTTAGATTGAACAAAAAAATATCGGCAACGGCCACAAGTTGAAGCTGTGAAAGAAAGGCTAACAACAGCCACTACTCGGTTTAGGCTCAGCAGCTGCATCTTCGGCTTCTTTTTCCTTTTTCTCCTCCGGCTGCAGAGCCACCGTCTTCCCCTCCCCGAAAGATGGAGGCTCTTCTTTCTGGAGCTCCTGCGATTTCATTACTTTTCGACTCAATATATTGTATATCTCCTTAACCACTGTCTGAAAGGCAGCACTAACATTGGAGGAGTCAAGAGCAGAAGTCTCCATGAAGAACAACCCCTCATTCTCCGCCAAGTACTTGCCTTCCTCAGTGGTTACTTCCCTGTCATCCCTCAGATCCGACTTGTTGCCGACAAGTATTGTAACAACATTCATATCAGAGTGATCTGTTCAAATAACAAACAATCCTCAATTCATCAAATCAGATACGACATGGTAAACTAAAAATGTTCAAGCACTATCCCATTCTCGTCCACAGGTACACATGTTTGAACACATCTTGCAATCAGTTTGGAGTCATCAAATTAATTGCCCCATTTAAATATTCACTTGTCAGGATGCAAAACAAAATGTGAAAGTTGAATTCATTTTAGGTACCATAATCAGTCGCAAGTGGATAACCAATAGTGAAAAAAATGCATCCACAGAAAAGAGAAAAAAATTTTAAAAAAACTAGTTGGAGAACAAATGAAGCAAACAATAAGAATTGACATGAGTCTTACTTTGAAGTTCATTTAGCCATCTGTCAATGCTATTAAATGTCTGGCGCCTACTGATATCATACACTAGAAGAGCCCCAACAGCTCCGCGATAATAAGCAGATGTAATGGCCCTGAACCGCTCCTGACCGGCTGTATCCCATATCTGAGCTTTAACTTCCTTTCCATTGATATCTATCTTTTGGGTCTGGAACTCTACTCCTATAGTTGACTTTGAATTAGGGTAGAACTCGTCTCTTGCAAATCTCGCAAGCAAATTTGATTTGCCAACGGATGAATCACCAACCATAACGATCTTGAAAAGGTAATCCTCTGTTTTTTCCTCCTCGGAATAAAATGCCATGGCCAACCCTCACAGATTTATCACTCTATAGAACCATATTAATAATATTGGCCTCCTAGATTGTCTGTCTTTGGGACCAAAAATCACCTATTCATGAGAAGAAAACTAAATTAAAAAATTATAATAAAAGAGCAATGGTTGGGGGAAAGGATACTAAAAGAAACTTGGAAGGTTGGGCAGCAAGATATAGGGTAAACCGTATTACGAGCAGCACAATAATTATTTTGATATAGCATAAATAGAATCTGAGGAAATACTTTTTGAAGCTAATCTTGGCTGGATAATAAAAATGGAAACTTCTCCAACTGAACCTTAAGCTCCCTGCCACTTGTTGAAATATATTTGAAGCTTCTTAATGACAAAGTCCTGAGTAGCCCTCCAGAAAGTGACAGGTTAAAACGTTCCTGCAGCTTAAAGAAAAGCATCGAAATCTTAAAACCTCAACTGAATCACAATGCTACTTATTTGCGAGTTAATAAAATAATGCTTACCATCTGCAGATAAATAGTTCTAATTATCATGTATTTAAAAGCTTATATATATATATATATATAGAGAGAGAGAGAGAGAGAGAGAGAGAGATTGTTTTATGCCTTGTATACTCTTAAATTTTCAACTCACACCCACAAACTCAAAAAGTAAATACTTGAATTTCCATACAATAAGTGGTTGCATGAAGAGCATAATATGTGATGAGTGCGCGAATAATCCATTAAAACTAACTGACCAAATGAAGTTCTAAACTTGGGTTAGTCGAGCATTGTGAAAATTTCATAAGGTTAGTTATGAGTCTGTGGGCACTACAACAGGTTTGTTGCTCATAATTACCCCTATAAAAGTGTAAATAAATATGCACATATTACCCATTACAAGGAAATCACTAAACTTGAAGTAGCTAACATGCATATCTGGCCAAAAAAAAAACAAATCAAAAGCATTTATTCAAAATATAAGAACACATAACTTGTGCCAATAATACCTACTTGTGATGAGTGATGACAGAGTGAGCCTGCCAACAGAACTTGGCAGAAATATCTTACTCTTACAAACTAGAGATTGAAAAGAAGGAACAAAATCGGATACACATATGCTGTCAAAAATAAGGCATTTGACTAGGGGTAATGTATTGATAACATATCAGTGCGATGTTTGGACTTTGGAGGACCAATTAGATCTACTCAGCCTATTTAGCATAAGCTTGTATGCCTAAATAAAAAATCTTCTCTCTCTGTATCCCCTGTAAAGAACCATCTCAATTAAAAGCTTAACTTTATAGTTGAATGCCCAATGATAGTTTTATACTCTAACACGCCCCCTCACGTGCAAGCCCAATTTTGCTTTGCACATGGCCCATACACAGGTCCACCTCTTGCCTTGTATTGAAATTTAATATGGGTGGCGGTGAGACTCAAACCCGGGACTTTTGTCACCAACGCTCTGATACCATGTAAATAATCATCTCAACTAAAAGCTTAAATCTTAAGTTGATACTTGATAGTTGAAGGCCCAATATCAGTTTTATACTCTAACATCGCCCTTTCTCTATCTGTTCACTCTTTCCCTCTCTTATAGTTGCAAAACCTACTGATTTCTTAGAATACTGCTACTATTGCCTAATCTGATAACACATTGGCTCCCATTGTCTCTCCGTATTTTAACAGTTCAAATCATATTCTGCGAATTGATGGGAAGGGCCAGGTGCACTCTATTATCACTAGGAGGTATATTTTGTTTCCTTTCATTCAAAATTTTGAATAAATGCAGTTTCAAGATTTTCAGTTTCTGTATGTAGAAATCATTTATATTGAAGTAGTACTGAGGCATTTTTTCAGTAAACTTACGAGTATTTAAATTGGATCAATCCACAGTGGTCTGTACTGTACAGTAGTCATCGGGGTCGTCTTTGCGATAAGCTTCTTAATCTGGAACTTTGTTTCCGAGCTCTTGCTGGGGATAACGTTTCCCTACTTCATGGGTATAAAGTGTTTCTAATTCAGAAGTATAGGTTAGCTTAGTACGGGCTTCTTTGGGTTGTCTAGTCCAAATGTATGTAGACGTAGCTAAAAGGAGGGAAAAAATATGTAGAGAATTAAGGATTTGTTTGATAAACCAATGTTTGAAAAAGAATTTTGGATAATTAAATTATTTGGTAAAATGTTCTGAAAGTAAATGCATAATTTTGAATTTACCAAAATTTCCTTTGAAGAGTAAATGCTAATTTTTTTTATTGTGTTTGTGGTCAGCCCTCGAATTACCACGGTTGATCTATATAATAAGAAAGTGGAAGTCTATTTTTGACACATCTTGATCGACCGAGAGCATATGTGAAAATTCATGTATTCATAGTTGATCTATATACATATGCGTCTATTGCACACGCTTTTTTTTTTATATATTTATGTATATCTAACTACGTGCTCCACCTATATACATATAGGTCTACCGACTATTAGTCGATCCTTGTGCATATGGGTCTATGCAGACATTTTTATTTGTGAGGTGCATGGTGGCCTCTTGCTCATTTCTGTTTTTCTTCTGGCATATAAACTTCAGCTATCAAAACAACCCTATCATTGATACCACATGAAGCTAATACATGAAACACAAATGAATGAAGTAAATTACCCATTTGTTTAAGTAAATTATTTGTGATTTAAGATACAACAAATTTAAGTTACATGTACGTTTGAAATGACTGTGTACGAAAATTCACTAAAAACTTTATCATCTCGTCCATGTGTTAGGGTATGAGATGAGTTCATTATTGTCATATTTTACAGCTCAATGGTAGATTAATTACGTAGGAACGCCATTCTCTTGGGCATAAAATCTGTTTTTCACTAAAACTCAAGTGGGTAGGGCAATAAATTTGATTAGATGATAGATTGAGTGTACCTAATAATTAATAATTATGTAGTTGTGGGCTGGCTAGCTATAAAAGGGAGGGATGAGAGATACTATAGGTTTAATTATTAGGAGGTTGAAATTGAGATTGAAAATGGGAAGAAGAGCATGTTGCTCCAAGGAAGGGCTCAACAGAGGAACTTGGACTTCACTAGAAGATAAAATTCTAACAGCTTACATCAGAGCTCATGGAGAAGGCAATTGGAGAAACCTCCCCAAGAGAGCCGGTATGTCCTAATGAATTCGTGGGCACCGACGCTCACCAGAATCCATTTCTTTTATATTTTGGCTGAGACTCGACCACTAATATATATATATATATGTTTTACTAAAACGGTGCATGCAGGTCTGAAGAGGTGTGGCAAGAGTTGCAGGCTGAGATGGCTCAACTACCTGAGACCCGATATCAAGAGAGGAAACATTTCTAGCGACGAGGAGGATCTCATTCTGAGGCTCCACAAGCTTCTTGGCAATAGATGGTCTCTGATAGCGGGTAGGCTGCCCGGGCGAACAGACAATGAAATCAAGAACTACTGGAACACGACTCTCGCAAAGAAAGCCAGATTGAAAGCTGATGAATCATCGTCGTCTAGATCTTCTCCGACAACAATAATATTTAGAACAAAGGCCACAAGGTGCACCAAAGTCGTAATCCCATTCCCTAGAGCGGCAGAGCCAGAATCAGACCAATTACTGCACTTGCCTCTGCAACAACAACAGCAAGAACCCATTAATTATGCTGTAAAGGAAGATGTGGATTTCTTCAACTCCATGGATGCAGCTCTCACAGTCGACACGAACGACCCATATTTCGCGGACTGGGATATAGCAACTAGTTGCCTACAAGATCACCACAATACTATGCTCAATTTAGAGTCTCTCGCATTCTTGCTCGATTCCACGCAATGGCCCTCGCAACAAAATCAATCTTAATTCATTCTCAAAATCATCTATCTGTAACATTATCATTATCATTATCATTATCATGTGAATATAGATATTACTTAATTATTATGTATTTTCCTAGTATTTTTTATGATTAATTACGTGAAATATATACTAATACAGTACCGTTCAGAATTATTTTTATTTTTATTCATTTATTTTCTTCCATGGTCGTCCATTCCATAAATCTTCGCATGCATGCAATAGCTTACAAAATCATTTACAAACATATATATTTCGTTGTCTATCTAAACGTTTCTAATAAAAATATTATCATAATGTCGCCAATTAATAATAAGTATATATTGAATTAAAACCCAGAATTATATATATGTTTCAAATAAGGCCAACAACATTGTAACAGTTGCGCAATATTTATTGGACGAGTATAATGATCGATACTGATTCAAAACATTAGGTTTGGTGCATTAATAAATATGTATAAGAAAATAAAGGCAGTTGTTCCAATTAGAAGCAAAACCAAACCCTGCCACACAAGACTCATGCCATACGTGTCACTCACGTACATTTATTATATTTACAATTTTTGGCCTTTCTTGTTTAGGCAATTGTGTCACTAATTAACTCACTCGCACTTTCTATCTTTTGCATGCTTATGAGTCACGCGGGTCACCTAGGTTCGATCCCTGGCAACGGCGTTTTTATTTTGCTAAATTTTCTCCCTCAATACGTTGTCGTTTCCTGCTATATCTGGGAAGGAAATGATATTTTTGAATTTATTTTTTTGAAGATGATAGCAAGAGCGTGAATTTTGGTAAGCATAGAAGGAAAAAAGAAGAAAATTTTGCAAATTTTTATTTTGTACAAAACTACAAATTTTTCCCTTGATATTTTTTTTTTATAGTTATTACTCATTTTTCATTCTTTCGATATATAATTGTCATGCCTAAAAATGTCACATCAGTAACTTTTTTTTCTTTTTTTTACGAGTAAAACTTTCATCCATTAATTCTCAAAGTTCAAATGTACCCAGACATGCTGGTATAGCCAAGCTGAACCAGAATATGGAAGTAACAACCTAGACAAAGCCCAAACCCCTACACCGCTAATTCCTAACTCCTTGGAGACGTACAATTTCTTGATGAAAACATAACCAACGAAACTAAACATGAAAATAAATAAAAACCATAACCTAATCTAAACTAGCAAATCCAATCCAGGCATCTTGGGTCCTAACACAAGACCCAACAAGGCCAGAACAGTAGCAGAACCCAAATCTTTGCTGCGAAAACCCTACTAGGTTTCAGAACCCACAAAAGGAGATTCATATAGGAAAGCAAACACTAAACCAAACTTAACTAATAAAGTAATAACTAAGCCAAAACGAACTAATAACGTAGAAATCAAACAAATCCAAACCAGCATAACATAACCTAATCGTTGTATCCCATAAGTTGTTAGTGGATACGCACATCCGACGCCATGACCACACTTCGTTTCACCGAAAATAAGCTTCAATGTTGTCTCCCTCTTGTCGCCTCACTGCCGCTGCTACTGTATCGTCATGCGCCTCTAATTGCTCTTCTTCTCTCCTTCACTCGTCACCAGCAGCGTTCCACTACTCGTCTTCGTCCTTCCCCGTCACTATCGCTAGATCCCTAGTCCTATTCGATAAAAGTGGTCAGTTGCAAAATATGTTAAGTATGAGATAGTAAACAACAATTAACCAAAATTGTTGTTTACTATCTCTGATAGCGGGAAGACTGCCCGGGCGAACAGACAATGAAATCAAGAACTACTGGAACACGACGCTCTCAAAGAAAGTCAAATCAAAAGCTGATGAATCGTCATCGTCTAGATCTTCTCCGCCAACAATAATATTTAGAACAAAGGCCAGAAGGTGCACCAAAGTCGTAATCCCATTCCCATTCCCTGCAACAGAAAAAGCAGATCATCAACTACACTTGCCTCTACAACAACAACAACCCATTAATTATGCTGTAAAGGAGGACGTGGATTTCTTCAACTCCATGGATGCAGCTCTCACAGTCACGGACGACCCATATTTTGGGGACTGGGATAACGCAACTGATTATCTACAAGATCACAACAATACCAAGCTCGATTTAGCTGAGTCTCTCGCATTCTTGCTCGATTCCACGCAATGGCCCTCACAACAAAATCAACCCTAATTCATTCACAAAATCATTTTTCAGCTGTAAACATGCAAGTTATATATCATTATCATCATGTATATATAGATATTACTTAATTATTATGTATTGCCCTAACTGGAAAATTTTATTTCAGTATTGTTAAAGAACATTGACTAATTTGTTATAGTAAAATCAATTGCAGTTTATGCAGAACTAATTTTTTTATTGTCTCAAGCATAACTAACTTGCTTTAAAAAGGAACTACATGATTAATTTAAGACAAAAAATCAAGAAAAATATGTAATGACATTTATGTTTGAATCCATTTGACAATTTATCAGCGTTTGATATCTTTTTTCCGAGCTAATAGGTTCGATTTAAATCGTTGTGGTTGGGTTTGGCCTGTGTTCTGGCAATCACATTTGTGGTAACCACCAAGATTTATGTCTGGAATATATATAAGAGAGGAATCATTTTGTAAGTTAACCACAGTCGAATGCTATTCATTTTCGTTTTTATAAATCGTAATAAGTTCTCATCTTTAACTCGTACCAAATTATATCTATGATCATTTTTTGAATTTATTTTTGTTGTACTACAAATCTTACTAATTTGTTTGAAAAACATTATTGATATTCATGTAGAGTTCGCGCGTATGAAAATTCAAGGTAATTATTCTGAAACAAACAAATTAAATAGAGATGTCTCATCCAAGAACACCAACCCTAAAACATTCATGCTCATCAAAACATTGTAATGGTGAGATTGGGAACCATAATTTTATTTAAAATATTGGATTTTGAGTCAAATGAGGTGTTTGAGAGTTTCAATAAGTTGGATTTTGATTTGAGAGAAATCCAATAGCATTCAAAACATGCATAAAATATGAAATTTCATATGAACTCTTACTTTGTCATTTGAAATTCTATGGCTTGCTAAACATTATATTTGTATTTGAAATATAATATTTCAAATCCAAATTTCTAATGGCGGATTTCAAATCAAATCCAAGTTCAACCTAAATAACGTTATTTTCTGAGTAATATTGTTGTAATTGCTAACTCTGAAATCTATTTACTGATTTTGGAGACTCTAGAAGCGCATGAGCTACAGTTACTTGTTATTGTCGTTACCTACCATAATTAATTAATAAGGCTGAAATTTTTGATGAATCCACACCAATTAAAACCATTTTCATGAAACTGTGATCCAATTTGTGGAATCGTTTCAAAACCCAGAATTGTATACATGTTTCAAATAAGGCCAACAACAATGGAAAAGTGGAGTATTTTGGTATTTGATTCAAAATATTAGGTTTGGTGCATTTATATATAGGAAAATAAATAAATCCCGTTGTTCCAATTACAAGCAAAACCAAAAATCTCATGCCATACGTGTCACTCACATTTATTGGTACAACCATATTAATATATATATTATACATACAAATTCTGACCTTTCTTGTTTAGGCAAGTGTCACTGATTAGTAATTAACTCACTCACTCACACTTCGTATTTAATTTCTTGCATACTTGTGAATCTTGAAATTTAAAGACCGCAAGAACACTCGTGCAAATCCAAAGTGAAGTTTCTGATAAGCAATATCTATATTAGTGATCGGGGAGCAGGAAAATCAATAGAATATTGCTAATTGCCCAACAAGAGACAGATCTATTGGTTGTTTACACCTCCAGACTTGACACATTTTGTAATGGATTTCATTTATTTTTATTTTGTAATTTTCGACTATTCTAATCTCTCTAAATCTCTTTCCGTCTATGAAAACTGACGGAAAATGTTATTAATCGTGTCACGTGCACTGCGGATGTTAAATTTATATTTTTTTTAAATGGCCGAAATGCACTTAGGATTTTATTTTCTTTTTGGAAAATTTCTCAGCCACCACACGTCTCAGCGCCGATCTCTTTCCTCGACGAGAGTCCCAACCACACCGCCACTTGGATTGAATTTACGACACTTCAAGGATGATCCACCATCAATTTTGGCAACAACCCATCACAGATTTACAACTAATTAATGGCGGAAAATTTTTCGGCCACCACACGGCTACATGCCGATCTCTTTCTTTGACAAGAATCCGACCACACCGCTATTTGAATTGAATTAACGACACTCCAAGGATGCTCCGCCATCAATTTCGGCAACATCCGACGCCAGAATCGCTTCCGGCAGCCACCCTAAGTAACCAGAATTTTGTAAAAAATAGTAGATAAAGGAAGAAGAAGGCTCTGCTAGGGGCAGTTTGGTCATTTCACAATTTAACAGACATAATTTTAACGAAAAGAGCTTTGGAAAGATTAGGGTAGTTGAAAGTTAAAAAAAAAAAAACAGAAAAAGATAAAGGTAGTCAGTTGCAAAATATGTTAAGTATGAGATAGTAAACAACAATTAACCCTTTTTAGACGACTTAATTTATTTGATTTTGATGATGTATTATATTGTTAAATACGTTAATGGACCTTTTAAGATAGTCTTAAATGAAAGTTCTACTAAAATCTTGGCTTACTATTGCTGAAGAGCGAAACAAATTTTTGATTCTATGTGACCCTATTTAATTGAATTTGGGTCATGAAGTCGTATTCCTCCTATGTGAACAATTAAGGGCATATATGTGAAGTTTTCCATCACTAAACACATATGTTTGATGTTACTCTTTCGCATATATAATAATTGTTGCCCATCAAAAAAATGTATGCCTTCTTTGCGGCTATTTCATTAATGTATCTAAGCTATGAATTTACATCGATAACTAAGCATGTATGATTGATGTCACCCTTTCGCACAATACAAACAATATCAAAGTGATCTTCCTCAATAGTCATTTGGTGTAATAAACAAATAACAACTAGGACGAATAAAATCTTTTAATAATTAGTCACAATACGTTCAAATACGTGTAAAACCCTTAAAGTCAATACCATTGTTTAATTTAACTTCTACCTAACTTAGTCATACAATTAAGATAGATGAAGAAATCCCGTCAAATCGTCAAAAGCGCCATTGTCATTAATTATATGTTGTGCATATTGTTAACGCAACTATACCAACCATAATAGAATGATTAAAGTATTATGATTCGCCAGTGCTAGTATGATACGCATCAAAATCCGGAAGCGGTGTCTGAT
>JAYMTA010006146.1:0-10687 GCA_036897625.1 Pelargonium cotyledonis | reverse complement strand
AGGTAGGTAATGTTTTTTTTTTAAATAAAAATTTAGATAATGTTTTTATTGATGTACCTTTGTTAAAATAATGTTCAACTCAAAAGACTTATTTGGACGATATAAAACTAGGAGCTAGAAAATTAAACCATCTAAATAAGTCTGATAAAGAGATTGAAGATCTAACAAACTCGTGCAGCGCCACTCCGTTCGCAGGCCAACTCGAAAATAAAAAAAATTGACATGAGCCACAACGGCTAAAACATCATAAATTATCAAACTGAATATACTGGAACCATCCACATCAACCTAAATAATCAAGTTGAAGTCATTGAAATCCTCCCCTCCAACCTGAAGAGCATGAACAACTAACAACGATTGCATTTAAGTGCAAGAAAAATGCATACTGTTGACGGAAAATATATATGCCGTCAATATTTTTTATTGTTGACAGAAAATCAATGTTCTGTGATAGAATTTTCCATAAAAAATATTCAGTTTTCTTGGTGCGTCAAATACTTACTCTTATTCAAATCTACATGTTTTTGTATTAGATAATTCAGGGAAAAAAAACTTAAAATCTATCATCTTTTTTAAATCTACATAGTTTTGTGATCGTCCAATTTTGACCAATCAATTATTATGTAACAGCTACATGCTACATTCTTCGTCCATTCAAATTTTATTTATTTTTAGTTCCAACCACTTCATCTCACCATCAAACTCATTTATATAAATATATAAGATAAAGTTCACGATGACACAATTTAACCCATTGCATCCCAATCAAAATAATAAAATTGGTTAACACATAAACAAACATATATTAACAACAAATTATGGTCCATTACGAGAAGAATTGTCAAAAGAGTCGAGACAAATATATTTTTACCAATTGCAGTACAAAATTTGACTTATGAACTAAAACAAAATTCAAATATACAAAACTATCCACGACACAAATTAAAAAACTTCAACTTATACAGGAAATATGACACGGGAGGTTAGAATCAAACAATCAAATTCATAACAAGACACTTTATTAAAATATCACATGCATCTGTTTTAATAAACTTGTGAAAAAAGAGTGACCCGATCGATGAATCCAAATTTTATTTTAAATAAGACACGATACAAAAATGCAGTATAATTATAACTAATTGAATTCAAATAATATAATATTAATTATATTTACGAAATGGTATGAAATATGTCATTTAAACAGCATTAACTTGAGAGTGAATTATGAAATTTTTTAGATATTTACCCGGACATTGCCGGGTTCAAATACTAGTTAATCACTTAAAGTTATATAAAGTCAACTAGAATTTATAACCGGCCACAACCAATAGATCTATATAAATATCTAAATGCTTAATTGTAATTAGACGCACAATAACAGAGATTAATTCTCAGTGATCAGGTCCATAAGAAAAAAATTGAAGCAAGTGAAAATGAGTGTTCTATTTAACAAGTTTGGCTTTCAGTCTGCAGCAACTCAGTTACACCTGCCAAGATATTCATGCCTTCATCTTCATTTGCAGTTGTATCAATAGTTGCTTCCACTTCCATTTCCAAGTAAATTTATTTTAACCATCCATTTTAATTTTTAATCAATAGTAATATGTCACACGCTTTTAGAATTGAGATTGCAAGCTCAAATTGATACATGAGATCTTAAATAAACATCATATGTGATTTGTTGTTAGGGTTTATCACAAGAGAAAAGTTGAAATATTCAAATCCATGGAGGAATGGGGTAGGGACAACATTTTGTCACTAGCAAAACCCGTCGAAGAAGCATGTCAGCCAACGAATTTTCTTCCTGACCCTTCACTACAAGAAAAAACCCTATTTCCGACGAAACGTCATCAGAAATTTGGAATTTCCTATGGACATTCCGTCGGAAAAAGGCCCATCGGAAAATTTTCAAACGTATTCAAAAAATATAAACTTTATTATTAAAAAGCAATATAAGTATTACAAATACTGTCATTTACAAATTAAATATTTAAAAGAAATACAAAATATTACACAAATTAAATATTTAAAAGAAATACAAAATACTACACTAAATATAGGATGGTGATGATCTCATCAATTTTTCTAGGTGTCCAGTTTCTTTTTTGGCCTGTCAACTGTATGAACAAAAATAATTTAACAAGAATCAAACACAAAATTGTACTCATTTAACATTTTAACTAATCAAGCTTTACCGAAATCAGAGCAAAAACTAATGAGCTTTTAAGCAAAAGTTTCTCAAACAGAAACACAAATGAACACCAAGACACAAATGATTAGAAAAAACTAATCTATAGATCTCAAATTGTCCTAAATATCAGACTAGCACAACAAACAACAAACACAAAGAAGAAGAAACACAAACACAAACTCAAACACATTTTCCCAACAACCAAAACAGTTCGCTGGACTATGATAACCAAAGATCTAAATACTTAATCATCTTTCAGCTCCAACCAAAACAGTTTCTGTATTTTTATACTTTCTGGTTAAAATAAAAACCTTACAAGATTTCTTTAAGAGTGAGTTAGCTTTGTTTCTTAAAAGCAAAGAATTAGAACAAGAAAGTATCCTAGACTAACCAAAGTAACAGTCTCTAACAAAATTAGTATCGCTTTGTGAAACGCATATCACATACTCGAGATGTAAGAAAACGAGTACAGAAGATAGATTTCCCAAAGAAATAACTAAGCTCTCCTTACAAGTGAAAATCTAATCTTCAAATCTTTAAATAAAAAAAGTCATTAACCGATTAATCCAAACTGAATAGATGCTACTCCTTTGACAAAAGAAGCTTGCTACTTGCTAGTACTTGTTAATCACAGAATCACAATAAACAAAAAAGAAAAGAAAAAAACGGGTTAAATCCAGGACACAATAGCAATCTATAACGATAATCACAGTCAATTTCATATTTGAGGACACCAAAACCCAAATCCCTAACCCTAATCCTAACCCTAACCCTAATCCTAATCGAAACACAAACACACAAAAAAAGAAGCGAAAATACCTTCTTTGTTCTCGGACCACCGGTGGCGGAGGCACGGAAAGTGGCTACAACAGAAAAGGAGGAAGGGCGGAGAGGAGAGAGGCACGGTGTGGCGTCGAGGAAGGCGCGCTGGACGTGGCAACGGAGGCACGGTGGGCGTGGCAAGGTAGGCACGGTGGAGTTGTGGTCACCGGTGTGGAGAGTAAGTTTGGTGTGAGAGAGATGAGGATTGGGGGAAGAGAGAGAGAAGAGAGAACGTTTATGGAGATGAGAGATACAAGAGAGAGAGAGAGGGAGAGAGAGAGGAAGTTTCTAGATATAAGAGAAGAGAAGAGAGAAAGTCTTTTTATTTATTACAAAAATTAAAAATTATAAAATAATTTATTGTATTTTTAATATAACTTTCATTTTTTCACCTACATTCCTATGTGTAAGTATATCCATGTGCATAAGTGATAAGGGTAATATATAAAAAATAACAATATAATAACTTAAAAATAAAAACATGACACTCACTTTGAAACAAAAAATTTTGACAAACAAGATATTTATTTTGAGATGGAGGGAGTATTTTTTTTTATTTTTTTGAGTTAATACAACACAGCTGTTTCCAATTCATTATTATCGACAATTCCGTCGGAAATTAATAAAAAAAAAATAATATAATTAAAGTAGCTTTATTATTTCCGACGCCGTCACTATTTGGCGTCGGGAAAAGTGGCGTCAGAAATAAATAACTTACTTGTAGTGCTTCCTCCGAGGGGCTCATAGAAGAATATAACGAATTGAAAGAGATGAGTAAAGACCTTCCAAACGATTAATTTGTTGTTTTGGCGGGCGACTTGATCGCGGAAGACGGGCTTCCTAGTTAACATCCATACTTAAATTGGCCAGGTGTAGTTACAAATGAAACGGGACTCATGGAAAGCCCATGGACAATTTGGTCGAGGACATGGATTGCAGAAGTAAATAGGCATAGTGATCTCCTCAACAAGTATCTCTATCTTTCATGGAAACTTGATATAAGACAAATTGACAAGACTGTTCACAATCTCATTAAAAATGGAATGGTATGTGAGATTCATGTATATAGTACATTATTATTATTTTTTAGTTCAAAATGAGTTTCCACTATCTTATTTTGGGACATTTTATAGATAAACTGGTTAAACTTTAAGGATACTACACACATTTCATGTGCAATTAACTTTTAAAAAAGAAATCCCTTAGAGAAAATGACTCAATGATCATGATATACACTTTTCTGTGAGAAGTCGTAGGTTTAACTTATTGACTTGGGTGGAATGAAGTGGAGTTTTAAGGAGAGAAACATCTTCTATTGTGTAGATTAACTGATAAATAAATACTTATAAGAAAAAAAATGGTTAGAAACAACTTGTAAGAAAAACATAAGATATCAATTTTAGGAAGAAAAAAATATGCTATAAAAACATGTACGCTAAGGCATATGAAGTATGTACCAGTTAATCTACACAATAGGGGGTAAGCTCACTCCTATAGACTCAAACCTGAGATCTCTATGAAAATCTGAAACGCTTGACCGTTTGCCCCAACTTGTTATGATAAAAAGGTATGTATTTAAATAGATTGATTTTATGAAACAAAATTTCTGCTCAATTTTTTTTTAATGAATTTTCTTTTAAAAAAAATAATAATCTACACTAAGACGGTAAGACATATAGAGTACATCACAAATTAATGTTCATACAAGTATGAATCCAAGTTGACTGTGTATTTGATAAAAGTTCTCGCTCGTACACATTCATATGTAGCTAATAATTTCATTGCTCGAACCCTAATAATGAAGTTTTGAATAGGACTTGGGCGTCGGAAAGAGCCCGTACATGTTTTTTGTGTAATCATCAATTCAAGAAAGAGCAACATTCATCTCCGACGGAAACACGGCGAACCTCGCGAAGCAGCACGGGGACATGCAGCTTGCCCGGATATGCGGTACCATCGCTGCGGACGACGCCACGAACTCGCATACCCCCGGATAGTCGAGAAGCTATTCGAGCTGGACCCGGACGAAATTATGGTGAACTTCGCGCATATGATGAAGACGAAGATCGCAATGCCGGGTCTCCCAATGGAAGATGTGATGGTCGCGACCCTCACATCTTCCAGCACTACGCGGCTGCAGCGTCCCGGATTGGGGTTTATACGGTGATGGATTATAGAAAAATATTGGATCATTTTGTGGACAAGTGGAACATAGAGAAGGTAACATTCGGGCTCTCAAGGAAGGGCAGAGAAGCTCAGGATTATGTGTTCAATTTAGGTGGAAAGTTGAGGAAGGTGAAGGAGAGGGCTCATGAGAGGGTCATGAAAGCTCCTTCTATTCCTTTCAGCTGGATATTTGACAGAAAGGCCTAGCTACAGAACATAGTAAGAAGTTGGCAGGCTAGCTAGTTTCAATAATAAATGTTTCATTTAATGTAATAATTATTTTCCTATCAGTCATTTCATTAGACATGTTGCAAGCAAGACTTATATTTGGACGGTTATTAATTATATTTGTCATGTTGTGAACTTAATATAATGTTTTGTTTGTCTTAAAAGAGCGACATATATTTATTTCAATATTTAATTTAAAATGAGTGTTATCTCATGAAAATTACAGAGAATTTTTATGGGGTTACCGTTTGTTATATAATAATTCACCATAACTGTGTACTTTTGCAAATAACTAACCAAATCTTACTTATAGTATTTTCCATTTAACTGAACGTTTGTCTGCATAAAGAAAAACCATTTTACCCCTTAATTTTGATTTCGTTTAGAAAAAAACAAACCCTTAGTTTAATTAAATGAAAAATAAAAAATAGATGAACTCTGATTGTCTCTCTCCCATGGCATGGGAGCCAAGCCCTCGCCGGCCATGGCTCCGCGGCGCCCGGAAGAGGCAGATCTTTCACCACCCCCACCCCCGAGATCGGAAGCCATTGTCGCTCACCACCAACGACTCCATTTTTAGCTCTAATCACGGCACCATTGAGCGTTGCTGGTTCAAGAGAGCTCCGACCACGACTCTCATGGCTTCAACAACGAGAAAATCTAACACCATGCTCGACCACTCTGAAAATCCAACTAAGATCGACGGTGTGCTCCGGCGTTCGTGGCTCCTGCATTGCTGGACGTGATCGACGGTGGTCTCATCCAAATTTGGGCTATTCTCCGGTCTGGACAACAACAACCACAGCATCCCACCATCTCCAACGATGTTAGATTTTCGATGCGACTGAACTCTAGGAGACTGACATCTATCTCCGACGCGACGACGTTAGCTTTTTCATCTTGACGATATGTGCTCATTGATAACTCGTATTTATATCGAGTTATCCATCATCATGTCATCATATTTCAAGACCATGTGCATCAAGCTTCACTACTAATCTCATGTTTTTAGGTGATTTTGTTTATACGTGCACAAATGTGAATCTCTCTTGTTTTTGGAATTTTCTTGTCACATTTAAGCATTATTGCTTGGATATTTTGATCGTGTGCGTGTTTTAGTTTTTATATCATCAGGTATCGCATGATATATGGCAAAGAAAGCATCAAGAACCAATCGGGAGTACTCGGGGAGCCAATGAGATAGAATGCTTGCTGTTTTGGTGGACTTTTGGACAGTAAATCAGTGTTTTTAAAGCTTAAATGATTTCTAATGATGTTGAAGTCTTCACAAATATTTTAGAGGACTTCTAAAGCTTTCCAATAAGTATTCACACTCATTATTCCGACATCATTTAGACACTCAAAAGTCTATAACAATTCAGTCCTGAAGCTGTTTTGGGTAGACCACCGGAGGTTCAATCAGATATTTGGAAGTTTAAATGATGTCTAATATAGATGAAGTCTTCACAAGAATTGTATAGAACTTCTCCAGCTTTCCAACAAATAGTAATGAGCGTAATTCCGATATCATTTAGACACTTAAATGTTCAGTACAAGACAGTCTTGATGCAGAGTCGCGACTGTACCCACTTACGCAGTCGCGACTCCGCTGGTCTGATGTGTTTTTTTTTCTATTTTCGAGATTTTGTATAAAGACTCTCTTAGGTTCGATTTTTTGAGGGAAATTATGGTGTTTGGGGGTATTTTACAAGTTCCATTTGTTAGGTTTAGGTTCTAGAGAGAGAGAGTAGGTAGAGATTGAGTTTTGAGAGCTTAGAGAAGAAGATTTGAGCTTGAAGAAGCAAGAATCACCTCTATTGAAGCTATGTATTCCTTGTAATCTCTCTAACTCTCTACTTTGTGCCTTAAAATATGAGATTTATCATATATTTGAAATGAGAATGATGTTTAAGAGTTTATTTGATTGTGTATTTGGTTTCTCTTCGTCTATGTTTAGCTAAATCTCGTGTGTGGATTGTGAGCCCTAGAAATGGTGATTGTTGGTTAATTTAATGTGACTGTTTATGGGTAATTGCTCTTGGGTATTTCTTTGAATTAATTGATTTTAGGCGTTGAGTTATGAAATTCCACCATTGATATTAGTGATTTTGCAAGTGATTGAGAACAAAACTTGGAATCATGGATTGAAATCCCAAGGTTGGAAGGTGTGATGTTACATTAATGCTCTATAGTTTCCAACAATTCTCATAACTCGGTTTGTATTGTTGAACATTGAATTTTCTCTGGGCGTAGTGACTTAGCCCTGGGAAGATCGGTTCAAGTGTGTGGCCTTGCGAATGACAAACTTGTGCCACGCCATTTTGAGTGAATTAGCATTTACACCTAAACTTGATTAATTCACCACAATCACTAGTTCTAGGAGGATTAATCCACACCACTTTTGTATCTCATCTCTTAACCTTTACCCTTACATTTGTGTCTTTCACTTAAATCATTGCACATACTCTATCTTTTCATTTAATTGTCATTTACTTTACATGATTCACAAACACCACAATTATTGATTTCTTATTTCATTTATTTCAATTCCATAAGCATCCTTGAGTTCAAGTAGCTATTCCATCACATAATCTAGCCCTAGTCTCTGATGTTCGACAACCCAGAACTCTTCAAGAGTTCCTTTATTACTTCGGCACAATCGGTACACTTTCCGAACACATGCCACTTATTAATTGGTTCTAGTACGGCACGAGCAACTCGGAATCCATCCATAACACCAGATCTGGACGACCTCTGATGGCTTTAACGGCGAGCAAGGTGTGGCTGGCTTCGAGCATGAGCACGACTTCTGTGAACAGCCACAACCTCTGATCAGATCTAATCGGGTTCAACTCTAAGAATACCATTTTTTTTTTATTATATATGATATGTTTTAGTTTTATTTGGTTATGATTTAATAATATTGGTTTTGATTTGACTGATTTGATTTTGATTTTGATTTGGTTTGATTTAATTGATTTTCATAAAATTCGGCAATATAGTGCAAATTCTAGCAACTGGAAAATTCATATGGTCACCGAAACGTTCAATTAATTCAAGAAAAAGAAGAAGAATGGTAGTATGGTCATTAATTTTTTTTTACAAAGCATGTGCACATCACGTGATGTTTTCCGTCTCAATTTCCATCCAACTTAACAGAAATGATAGTTTTGATTGGTTATATGCAAATGTATATAGTTTTGGTTTTTTTTTTTTCAACAAGTGGTAACCCCATGAGGATTCCATGAAATTTGCCCCTATCTTAAAGACTAATTTGGTATTCAAATTTATAGCAAAAGAATCAATTTGGTATCCATACTTTTATTTTCAACCTAATTTAGCGTCCACCGTTAGACTTTGTTAATTTTCCGATAAGTCTTAACCATATAGATTGACGAATGCTTAGGTGGAAAAATTTTGTTGACATGGCAACAACAGACATGAGATCGTTGAAGACGTGTCAATTAATTAACTTTTAATCAAAAAAAAAAAAATCAAAAGGGTAATATGATTTTGCCTCCCTTAGATTGAAAATTATTTTGAATTTAATTCTTGTCTTCAAGCTCGTGTGGTTTTGGCCTTTAAAGTTTTTATTTTGGTCTTATTAACCTAATACAGCAGGTTGACCACCGCCACATCAGCCCACTCATCCAAACAAGCTGCCACGTCATCTAAGACTGCCACGTTAATACATACGTGGAAATTAAATTCTAACCAAAGAAAAAAGAAAAATAATTGAACTCCTTCTTTGCTATTTTCAAAACCAAACCATCCTCTAATCATTATTTTCAAAATCAAACCACACAATTCAGATCTCCCATTGGGTTCTCTTTGAAATTTCAATTTTCTCTACTCTCTCGCTTCAGATCTCGCTACCTCTGTAATGAGTTCTCTTCTCAGATCCATAACTTGCCCTCTTCTCTTCGCTCCACCCTCCCGAACCAAACCCAGAACCAAGTTTCGATCTCGTCCTCAAACAAACCCACAACTCAGCCATCATAGTGTTTTGCATGTGATTCACCTGTCACCATCTCTATTATCTTCTTCACCACACACACTCATATTACATTTTCCAATCATCATGAAAACCAACAGTCTTTTTCAAAGTATAATCAGTACTCAACAACTTATATGGCTTTCAATTTCACAAATCCTGTTCATTTCAAGTCCCAGTATAACAAAAAACTCAAAAAAATAGGAAATCCTAAAAATTACCAGCACTTACAATTTCAATTCACTTTGTCACTTGCTCACGCACAACCAATTCAAAGATATAAGAAGCAATTAAAAATCTATAACAAACGACAGAAGCCACATATAAATACAACAAAAACAATCGTGAATTGCTAGTACCATTTCTGGAAAAGCGGCCGGTTGTGGCGAGTGGAGAAGGAAACCCTGGAGAACAAAGATGGAGGTGTGGAAATGGCCAAAAACGACACCATATGTCGGAGATTAATCAGCTATGAAACGCTCAGTTTAGATTAGAATGAGTCATGGGCCGGTGACATGGCAAAGCTTGCATGATGTGGCAAGTGATGTGGAGAAAGCACGTGACGTGGAGGTCAACAACTTATAATAACCGGTTGCCAAGGTTAAAATACAAAAAATAAAAACGATAAGGGCCAAAACCACACGAGTTTGAAGACATGGGCTAAATCCAAAATAATTTTCAGTCCAGAGGAGGCAATTCCATATAATCCAAATCAAAATAAAAAACTTTTCGTCCCCAAACTCTTAGCCATTTACTTGAACCATCTCTCCCCTCTTTGCGGCACATTCACAGCATTGGCAAGATCCTTTCACCATACTCACTCACATTCGGGACCTTTATGTTTAAGAAGAAACTCCACATGATCCGAGACCACGATTCATGGTCGTTGTCGGACTCCGAAATGGGCTAACCTAATTACCTTGTAGAATTACAATAACAATCCTTTGATTTATTTGTTTAAGAATTTATACATTTATTTGCATATAATATATATAGAGTAAAATAGAGGTGAGTCGAACTCTTAAAACTAGTTTTGAGTAAATGATCTAAGTGTCAATCAAAACTACATAGATTTGATAAATGAATAACCTTAGTAATAATTTTTAATCTTTCCATATTTTTCTTAATCCCCCTTAGCCTCCATTATCTTCTCCGCATCTAACCTAGAGCCTCCGGCCACAAACTCCATTTTTTACTCTGAGTCAAACCTTTCTTCTCCATATCCAAATACATGTCACTCTATCTTGGAAGTGATGATAAATTCAATATATATATATATATATATA